>JAFBJT010106421.1:33671-48125 GCA_016785325.1 Chascanopsetta lugubris
AGTCAGACCTCAGAACATACTGGCGGGACGCGGCGAGTCGGAACCCGAGCGACATAATTCAATTTGTGCCTGTGAATGCGTTCAGTGTGTTTACGTAGCTGGAATAACACTCGCGGCGCTCGCTATCCAAAACAAAGCGGCGTGGCGCCGTGCGCCGGAGGTCTGTTCACACGTCCTCTCCACCCCCGGGACCCGCCGTCGTGTTTGGGTTGGCGAGGGTCGGTGTGGTCCGCCGCTCCGCCCACCTCTGCCTCTGTCTGCGCCACGTTCACCATCTGCTGCGTCAGAGCTGGAGGTCGAGCCCCCCGACGCCTCACTTTGTCCTGACGGGGCTCGTTTGGAGTGAGATTACATCTGTTGGGGGCGGAGCCATCGACTATATACGGAGAAATCTCATTTTTAAAATACCTGCATCATTATCTGCAGTTATTAACCTGGATACAAGGGGGGGGGGGGGGGGGGGGTGGCTGGGGGGAGTCATTTTTTATAGGGCCCCAGAATCCCTAGCTACGCCCCTGCACCCCACATTCAGTGCTTCCACTCCACCTCGATCACTATGTGCATGCATCCATGTCGCACTGCGGCAAGATCTACCCAGAAACAGCTCAATGCTTTTCTCTGATTGGCAGGACTCGGTGGGCGTGAACCTCAGCTTTTGGAAAGCGCGAGAAAGACGAGGTCTCGTGTGTGAAGGTCGTGTGTCACGTGGAGAAGGTGTGAGACCCGAGAGCCTCGGGGACTCAGAGGCGTTGTTGGTGATCCAGATGGATGAAGTTGTTTTCTCCGGTGTCAGACCGGTTTAATGAAATGTGAGTGTCCATGGAGCCAGAGGGGCGGCGCTGATCCAAACCCTTCTCCATCCAACACCACGACGCTTGATTCTCATTCAGATCGACTCAAAGGGCAAACGACTGCAAAACCTGCTCGTCGACACGAGAGAGAGGCTCCGGTCCTTCGTCGTGTTCTACACCCAACCTCTTTTATTTCTATTGCTGTCTATTTTTTTTTTTTTTTTTTTTTGCCTGCTGCTTTTTAAATAAAGTTAGATTGGCTCGGATCGGATGCCGAAGCTTTCGATACATGTATGAGAGAAAGAACAGCGCGAGTCTGACATGTTGTCAACAAGCGACGGAGGAGACACCAAACACGCTGAAGACATCAGACGTACGACAGACTTCAGTTACATTTATTGTCACATCCGCAATAAATACAGACGTTTCCATTGGACGCCGCCGCCGCTCAGGGACACGCCCACAGTCCTAGACCTCCCAGCAGGGCCGGTACACGCGTCCCACCATGCACCTCATGCTGTCCCTCCTCAGGATGGGGATGTTCCCGTCCTGGCCGCCGTCCTTCAGGTTGGACATCGGGCCGCCGCGCTCGGCTCGCCGCCTGTTGAGGCCGAGGCCGGCGTGCAGCGCCCGCAGCTCCCCCCACAGGCCGGGGTCGCCCACCACGATCAGCCTGGGCCCGCTCGCCCCCGCCTCCAGGTCCGGCTCGCCGAGGCCGTTGTCGGACGCCAGCGCGTCCCGCTCCACGGAGCCGTCGTCGGGCATGGTCACGGGCAACGCCCCCGACAGGACGTGGCACTCGAGGAGGAGCGAGGCGGCGAAGATGGCGGATAGGAGGGACTGCCTCATGGCGACGATGCTGCAGCGGCGTTCAGGCGTTTCTTTGCGGAGCCGTCGATTCCTCTGTTCTGACTCCGAGATCGGGTCGCGCTCTTTTATACGCGCGCGCCACGACGCTCGCGCTCAATCGTCCGCCGCCATCGCGGCTCCTCCCGTTGCGCTGAGACAATATCAACCGGTCACGGTGCGAGTCGCCCGCAGAGCTGGAGTGTGTTGTTTTGCAGGAAAGTTAATTAAAATCCTCCTCTTGATATTAGACTCATGATGCCGAGTCAGCGGGAATCCTCTGGACAAGTGGCGGCCAGAGAAAGGCCCTAATCCAAAATGGCGCCCTTGTAAAACAAGGGGGATGGATCCACCCCCCTGTGAGTCTGCTGGTGACATGATGGGATGTGGAGGTGTTGTTGTAATCAAGCTTTGGATTAGTGGACAGAAGTGTTTGTTTGTGGCCTCGACTTATCGTCGATGTGGCGAGGAGACGTCTGTCGTATCCACAGAACCGAGATGTTGCAGCCGGTTCCATTTGATCTCAGATCATGATTTTAAAGGTGCAGTGTGTACCATTTTGTGATTTGACTTCAGTTGTTAAAACTCCAAAAATGTTTAGAATGTCCATTTTTACTTCTGTAAAAAACATGGTGGCCCCCATGGGGAGGGGCCCACCCCTCTTATAGATATATATTAATGGGCAATGGGCCTTTAAGGGTAATGGCAACAAAAGTACACTTAGGTGATTTTGAAAATGTCAGAATGTGATCATTTTCTAACATTTCTGTACCAATAGAAGTGAGAAAGATGAAACCTTACATACTGCACCTTTAAATAATAGAGGGAGGTTTTCAGAAAAATGGAAGAGCAACACAGTCCAGATACTTGGTGTTGAGGGTCGTGATGAGGGCTCGTCCTCCCGTCAGCATCTCAAACAAGTAAACAAGACAACGAGAAGCACGGCAGAGAGAGAGAGAGAGAGAGAGAGCGAGAGAGAGACAGAGAGAGAGACAGAGAGAGAGACAGAGAGAGAGAGAGAGAGAGAGACAGAGAGAGAGACAGAGAGAGAGAGACAGAGAGAGAGTGAGTCGGCAGAAAGAGCAACATGTTTCTGGGAATGTCTGCACACTATTTATTTTTTTTTTTTATGAGCAAACTTCTGGTTGGAAAAACACTTAAGGCCGAGAGCCATCGGCGGATCGGCAGCAGCAGAAGAATGTAAACGCTGACTCAGCGGCTCTGCCGTAACCGTCAGCCTCTCTGTAAATCATATCGGCCATAGTTTGTCCAACGAGCATAAAAAGGAAGGGTGCGTGAGGTGAGGGGGGGGGGGGCATCCAGCTGCAACATGCAACTTGACCACTAGATGCCACCGCATCCTACAAGACGTCTGCCTGAATCATGGACCGCGAATAAAGACAGGCTCCTCCAGCCGCGTCATTTTGACGATCCGCCTAGTGGCTGGCTGTGGTATAGCAAAACAAAGTGCGTGTGAAAAATATATACAAATACAGATCATTAAAAAATGTATTCTGTTTAATTTTATTTCATGTTTTTCTGCTTTGCAGCTTTTCATTCATGAGTGATTTTTATTCTAATCTTACTCACGTTTTCAGTCTGTCTTGAAAAGAGCTTTATAAATACGGTTGGATTGGATTGGACTGTTTATCTGAGTGAATGGTCACATGACCTCAGCATTCGTCCTGTTTGTTTACAGCCTTGTTTAACGTTGTTTATCACTCAGTCGACTTTGTTATTGTGAACAAATAGGTTTTTACACGTGGATCTAAAGTGAGTCATGATGTCGGGAACACGAGCGGAATGAGACGAGATAGAAAGAGACGCTTCACGTGCTTCAAATTTCAAAATAAAACCCCTTTTCAACGTGATGATGAGTTACAGCGAGGGTCCTTTGGCATCTGCTGAGTAACTTTGAAAGGAAAGGTGTCTTATTTATTTATTTATGCTGATAAATGTGAGGAGCCACATCTGGAAACTGTTGACGCTGAATGAGTGGCTGGTTTTATGTGGTTTTTAATTGAATCCAACATGTATGTCACTCTGAGGAACCATGAATGTTTTACCACGATGCTTCCCAAAGGTGTCCTTCTCTGAAGAGTAGCTGAGAGTGAATCACTTGAATTTGGCGGGCGTGAGGCCTGTCTTCGCCAAACGATAAACTTCAAGGAATAAACGATGAGTGAAACACCTTCGGGTAGAATCTTCACGTATTTCTCTCGTAAAAATGATGACAAATGTGATTAATCCTTTAGATACTGAAGTTTAATGTGAACTGGCAGATGTTTGGAGGCAGTTGGCACAGGGATGAATGTGGAGAAGCGCAGGGGTATTAAGGCCCCGCCCACAGCCAAGTCTCGACCAATCGCAACCCAGTTTCAGCTGTCAATTATGACACATTTGACTTCAGCCGGTGGCACATCTGCCAACATGGAGGAGACAGGATTTATGACCTATACTGCAGCCGGCCAGCAGGGGGAGTTCTCATTCTCAGGCCGAGTCTCTGTGAAGCTGCAGCACTTGAACTGGATCCCTCTCTCTGATCCATCCCATAATGCCCTTCAGTGACGAATCTTCCTTTAAAGCCATAATGACGCAGCAAGACCTTGGATGATCATCACTGGAACTGACCTGCTCAACGTATATATGCACATTTAAGGCTTCGTTAGCATCTTCGACTCTGTTTCCTAGCAACCGCAGCAAAGGGCAGGAAGAGGTGACGACGTCCGTCCCGGAACAAACTCTCCGGTTTGGTTACGACCGACATCTCGAACCATCAGCCCGAGCTTTGATGTTGCAGTGAAGCTCAGCAGAGGCGCCGGTGTGAGATGCGGCGGCCTTGAGGAACGGATCTATAAATAGCGGCGGAGCAGCGGGACAAAGGTCGGCTGTCCGGTGGAAACATCTCACACTTCATTATCAGACGGCGGCTCGGCTCGGGCCTCGAGCTCCGCACATCCCCGCGTCTCCTCCCCCCGGGACACAGATAAGGAAGAGGAAGCCCGGATGAATGGAGGTTTAATAAAAGAGACTCACACTCCAGAAAAACTCAGCTCTCCACAAACAAGTCTCATCGTGTCTCACGCAGCTGAGACAACAGACAACAATGTCCTGCAGACCAACAGCAGACCTGCTGCAACACAACGTGGCACCAGAGGGCGCTGGATGCTGCAGGAGCCTGGAGAGCACAGACGTTACACTGTGCACTCAGTTAAAGGTGCAGTCTGTGGGATTTTAGCTACGCATATTACAAAACAATCACATATTGACATTTTCATGAATTTATAATCGCCTGAATGTTTTATTTTCTGTCATTAACCTTAAATGAGCCCATTGATGTGTATTTACCTGAGGGGTGGGTCCCTTCTGCGGGGGCCGCCATGTTTTTACATGAAACAGCTGATACAGTGAACGGGGGTGACAGATCATTATAGTCACAGACGGTGTGTGTGTGTGTGTGTGTGTGTGTGTGTGTGTGTGTGTGTGTGTGTGTGTGTGTCAGTGTGTTTGCTCGTCTCGGTTCACAACAAATGGTTTTCACCCACATTGGGGGACCGTGAAAAAAAAAGAAAAGCATCTGGAACCAGTTATTTAGCAAAGAGGTTTTCTATCAGGTTCATCCAGATTCAAATCACTTCATCATTTTCCAACAAATTGCAACAACAGCATTTTTTACTTTGTTTATGTTTTGTGAGGCCGAATGACGTCTGATCTCAGACGTTCCCACCCGTTTGTTTGAGTTTCAAATTTGTCCCAAAAATACAAAAACATGCAAACGTGCAACAAGAGACGGGATCGGGAACTTTCTTAAGATTCCAGAAAGTGATGAAGTCGACATGATGATTATATCAAATGGGCTTGAAGCTGCTGGATGTAGGTGACGGCTCTGAACTCTGGATAATGGCTGTGGGTGAAAATACGTGGTTCTGCTCTGCTGCACTTTATTGATCCCTGAGGGGAAACTCACACTTCCTCTGGTGGGGAGGGCGAGAGCGCGGCAGAGGTCAGAGGTCACGAGGACCGGGTCGTTCGTCTGATCAGACAGGAAGTGATTCATGGACCGAGGGGTTCGGACCAAATGGTCCAAATTCAGCTCGGTTCATGTTTGAACATCAACATCTGCTGGAAGATCCGGGTTTCAATTCTTTAATGATAAAACTTCAATTTTAAACGCTCAAATAAACAACCAGCTATCTCCATCCAACATTTTTATGATCTTGGTTTCGTCTTAACTTTTTTTTTCTCCCTTATGAAAGAATTTATAATATTGCAGTAATATGAGAAGTTAAAACGTGTTTATATTGGAAATTCGTGTCATTCAAAATAAATCTACAAATACATTTGTACGATATACAAATTATTGCTGCTTTCAATATGTTGGAATTTTTTTAAATAAAAATATATGAGGATATATATATATATATATATATATATATATATATATATATATATGTCACATGGTTCTTCATTCTATCCTGAGTATAAAAGACTTTTATCTAAAGTTTGGAACATCTGCTCCACCATCTGTTTCACAGCGTGAACAACCTTGTTATCAGTTGATTTATTGCTCTAAGTGCAGCGACATCATCATCATCATCATCATCATCATCATCATCTTCATCATGTGGAGGAAACCTGAGATTCAAATCTAATTCCTCCTCTTGGTTCTTGGTGCCCTGACTCCGTCGCTCTGATGCTTTGGTCCAACGGTTCCATGTCACTTGGCGCCACAGCTCCTCGCCATCGTCCGCCGCTAATTGAATTGAGTCCGTCTCCATAACGAGTCTGGCAGCTCGACATGTCGGGGGGCCGACGATGGAGCCGTCACTGGGGGGCAAAGGTCACGTATCAAATGTTCAAGACTCTTTATTAGGCTGCATATATCGGACGGTCTCACCCATAGAGGGCGCTGTAAGAAACCACGTGACTTTGAAAGGAAAATGTATATATTGGAGAAATGATGAATAGATGATATTGATTTGATTGACTTTTCGAGAGCATGGGGTCCTCACTGTTCTGTCCCTGGGACAAATGCGGTCATTGACCCCTGACCTGCTGTGTCCTCTGCTCAGACCCCCATAAAGCCACATGAAGGGTCGGAGGGTTCAGATCTCACACTGAGACCTCAGACCGGGTTCTGATCCGGCAGGGCAACTCGGGCCCGAGCCAACGTCCACAAAGGACACAGCGCACAAACACCTCCACCTCCGAGCGAAGCCCCCGCCCTTTTGACCCCCCCAGAGGGCAGGAGACTGTCAGGGAGACAGACACGGGGTGAGAGAGGGCTGAGAGAGTGGTGGCGGGGTGGAGAGAGAGAGAGAGAGAGAGAGAGAAAGACGACTCCTGGCAGCCGGGCCTCTCTCTCTCCTCTCTGGACTGGGCTGCTGAGTGTGTGGATTTTCCACCGGTGTTTTCGCTCGTCGAGCTGATCTTCCCAGAAATGAGACAGACAGACGCAGACCAACGGCGGAGCGGAAATACCTCACACTACGCCGAAGATGTGCACGGCCTGTTTCAGGCGCCGCAGCGTCAGATACGTGGGTTTTCACATCGGAGAGAGAGAGAGAGAGAGAGAGAGAGAGAGAGCGAGCGAGAGAGAGAGGAGTCGATACGTTCATCTTATTGATAGAAGTCTCTGTAACCAGAGCTTACCTTCCTCTGGTTTAATGGCCGTCACATGAGATGAGGGATCTGATGTCAGATGATGATGATGATGATGATGATGATGATGATGATGATGATGATGATGATGATGATGGTGGTACTTCCTGCAGCCTGTTTAAGCCCCCCGTCCCCCCCCCGTGATCTCAAAACTGCACAATTGACGCCTTAATGATTAGGATTGAATTTGATTGATTCAATGTAATTGATTGCATCCTTGCGTCTTTTGATATTTTATGCAAATGTTGTTGTTTTAACCCTTTAGTGTCCGAATGGTGCACGGAGACAGACGTGTCCTCACACTGGAGCAGCCATTACAATAAATGAGGTGTCTAATGTCTGATGATAGCAGTGTCTAATGATAGTTGTTATGGCAATTTCGAATGATGGTGAGTGGAAGGGGGAGGAGCCTAAGCATAATACACCACCACCCACACGTGTACCCTGCTGCCATTCGAGGGCATTAGCTGTCAATCACACAGTGGTATCCATGCGATGCAAAAGGTGCTTTTTTGAGAAAAAGGAACATAAACAAACTCTCATCCTTTCCTCATGGACATTTTGGGGGAATAAGGGAGACGCCCTCTGCTGGTCTGTCAAGAGAATGCAGGTTTAATGAGAATAATAGATCCTTTACAGGTGTGAGCCCGAATGGAGGCTTTGTATCAGACAGCACTCTCTCTCCTGCCATCATCCAGACATCAAAGGATGGACGTCACTGCTCCTTTCTCCTTTGATACTTTCATAACAGCTCTGTCTTGTCAAAGATCTCCCCCCTCTGTCTTTCCTTTTTCCCCGCTCCCCCCCCCCCCCCCCCCCTCCCCTGTCAGCCATGAGGAACATCAGTTACACCAGCCTGAGTCAGTGGATTCAAACCATGCGCCTGCAGTGTCCTCTAATGACCAGCAGGGTCTGCTGCTGAGGCTGCCTGTTCTGCATGTTCAGAGCCAGCTGGGTTGTTTGGCCCCAGGTGTCCTGGTCTGGCTCCAGGGGGCCGGGGGGTGACATCACCGCCCCCCCAACTCCCCTCCCCCTCGCCCCCCCCTGCCCGCCCCTGCTGTCTCTAATGGAGGCCCCAGAGCTGGTGAGGGGGCCTTGTGAATAATTTAGGAGCTCTGGTGCACTTTATAACCCGGCCTGCTCTGCAGGGCTGGAGCTGGGACATTCACCCTAAGTGCATTAGTATAATAGTCAGGGAGGAAACTAGCCTTTATTGACGAATATAATCAATAACTGTGCTCCTGTCGGCTGGAGGTCACTGTGTGTGTGTGTGTGTGTGTGTGTGTGTGTGTGTGTGTGTGTGTGTGTGTGTGTGTGTGTGTGTGTGTGTGTGTGTGTGTGTGTGTGTGTGTGAGGGATGATGCATGGAAATGAGCGGAGAACACTCAAGAGAATGACAAGCAAGTTGACCTCACATTATCAGAAAAACAGATTTGTCTGTGATTATCTGCAAAATGATGAACACAAGTTGTCGTGGCAACCGGCCGACGATGAGTAATCTGTACAACTTCATCCGCTCAGTCATTTGTTGATGGGTTGTTTTTTTTTGGTTCAGAAAAGAACTGTCAATAATGACGTCTGTAATGATCAGAAGCTCAGTGCATATTATTCATAGTGGGAGTGAAATGACAAATGGTGGAATTATCTCTGACATCATGATGAAGATAAGAAGCATGGAGGTGTTTACATGAGGAGGAGGAGGAGGAGGAGGAGGAGGAGGAGCTCACCTTCATCAGGTGGAGGCTGAAGGAGAAGAATTACTCTTTTAATTTCACAAAGTGCCTATTTAGCAGTGAGGGAAAACTACTGTTATTAAAGGTGCAGTGTGTGTGATTGAGTGGCGTGTTTTAGCTGAACACTCCTCATCTTGTTCTGCTCTTCAAAACATGCAGAAGAACCTACTCATTCAATCTTAGAATATGCGCATTATATATGTCATTCTGAGTCTCTACACACTCAAATCAATAATCATGCCAGAACTGGACTAGGAATTAATTAGCACATCCACACTGGTGTCGGCCCTGATCACCAAAAGCCCAGAAACTCTCCTGCCTCATACAAGACTCTCACACGGTGCAGGTCCGACTCAGTGCACATGCTGAGGTCCAGAGCTGGAGGCTCTCTGTCAACCTCTGTTCCCGCTTGTAAACAACCAAGATGGCCGAGTGACCCCAGAGGTTGATTTACAGTGTGTCAGCGGCAGCAGCAGCAGTAGCAGCAGCAGCAGCGTGAGCTCCCCCCTGCCCCGCCCCTCCCCTCCATCCATCCATCCATCCATCCATCCATCCATCCATCCATCCAGCCCATCACACAGCACCAGGGGCTCTGACTCACCCCACAGGTCTGATTACAGCCGACAGCGCTCTGCAGGAGACGTGGGTAAAGACGGGGCCACGCTGGGGGATGAGGTTGGAAATACAGGGAATGCAGCTGTTGATAGTCAGTCAATAAACGTCAAGTCGCGTCACCTTTGCACGCTGCAAAAAAAAAAAAAGAAGAAGAAGATAATAATCAGTGTCGAGCGCGACTCTTAGTTCTCTGGCTTTTATGAGATAAAGGTCCAAACTACAGCGCCACATTACGCGACTCGTCATCGCGCAGAGAGGAATCAGCTGCAGAGGAACGTGTGATCACAGGAGCCGTTCTCCCAAATCAAAACACAAACACTGGCCGCCGCCGCCCGGCCTGGGACTGAGTGGAGCGGCCTGATTGCGCGGCAGCACGACCCTAATTGGCCTTCGGTGATTGTGATGCACGGCGGGGTTCGGTTGGCAAAGCGGGTATGTGCGAGCCGCTTCCGTCAGAGTGATGTAATATCAAGATGGCGGGTACGTGACCAGCGGTGAGAGCGTTTGTAAGTCATTTTGTTTAAAGGCAGATAAGTGAAGTATGTCAACAAGCTTCTCTGATCTTGTCTTAGAATAACACATAAATAGGTGCATGTCAATCAAAGGCTGATTTGGCTCCAATCTGGGGCTTTAAGATCCAGAAAAATGATTGTGTCGTCTGAACAGGTCATGAACCTGCAGTTCACAGGGTGGCCACTGGAGGCAGTGGGTCTCCATAGACTCCCATGTTAATATGATCAACTTTAGAGGTGAATGAAACATGTTTAAAGTCTGGTACAAACCACACTTTTGGTTTCAATCAGTCATATTTGTTCCCATGACAACTGAATTTTTTTCTAACTCACTTATCTTTATTTGATCAAGGTTTGAAATTGTGTGTAATTAGGGGGCGTGGCCAATCACAGATGCCAGGTCCATTTTTGTATACAGACAAGATGCTGACCATGCATATATTATACATAAATACTTGTGGCTTGTTGAGACACACACACACACACACACACACACACACACACACACACACACACACACACACGGTCACCCTGGCACTTGAAAATCATCGGACCAGACCTATTAATCCCCAGATCCAGTTTCTGGAGCCGTCCAGTGGAAAAATCCATCAGAGACGTGAAAAACCAGGAGTCATGGTCCGTGTGCGACCACCTCGTGTTCTGAAGGCGTCCAGTCCGGTCCGGTCCGGTCCGGTCCAGTCCAGTCCGGTCCAGGCCAAAAATAACTTCTGAGCGCTGAAACAAGATAATCACTTCTCTCAACATGAAACAACGGCTGCTGCCAAAACAAGCATGTTATACCATTTTAAGATTTTCTACCGCGAGTCATCGTCTGTCATCGTGGCTCCGCCTCTTCCCACACTCAGTCTCCACTTCCTGTTCGGGGGAAACCCTCCCTCACACCTGTGCTCAGACCACAATGGCAACCTTTCTTCCCTCCGTGTGACACAGGACGTCAGAGGTCGGCAGGAAGCGCGTGATTTTTTTACGTAACGATCCATAAATTGTGAGAGTTTATTTGCGCTGCCTGGTCTGAGGCCCGCGCTCGTCTGCGCTCGCCAGCTGCCAAACTATTAGCGCCCCACAGGAGCAACCCTCGGCCCGCGCCGCCTGTTTGTTTGACTTTGCCATTATTGAATTGGGACCCGGTGGACGGGGGGGGGGGGGGGGGGGGGGGGGGGGGGGGCCAGAGGGGGGGTGGGGGGGGGGGGGGGGGGGGGGGGGGGGGGCGAGAGCGGGCACTCAGAAGGGTGCACTTGTTGAACGCGCGTCCATCTTGGATGATGTTTAGACTGCAGATCCAGACTTCAGACTCGGGTCTTGGACGATCCGCCTGCGGCTGAGCTCCAGGTTGCGGTTTGACATTCCTCTCTGCGGACCTCAGTGCTGAGTCGCACATTCACCTCGATGGAGAGAGAGCGTTTGGATAAACAGGGAGGACAGAGGCTGAGGAGCCGGTTCCATGTTCAGTCCATGTTTCACTCGTCTGTGATTGAAAGTAACGCGAATCAGTTCAGGCTCAAACTCAGTCGGGATAATCCTCAAACCTCGTTTATCTACACTGATCGAATCACCGGGATTATTCAGGGGAACTCTGCAAGAACACTTCATGTCCCGCTGTTTCAAAGAAGCTTGACATGAAATAAGGTCAGAAAACTTTATCACGTCCTGTTCATAAAAATGTCTCCTACTCTGAAACATCTGGGATCGTCCAGAGAACAACTGTAAACAACTCATGTTGTTGAAGGATGAATCTCAAACACTGTGTAAAGATCTAGAAGTGATGCCAACGTAGCATCATGGAACTTCATCATAATATATAATATAATATAATATAATATAATATAATATAATATAATATAATATAATATAATATAATATCATATCATATAATAAAGACAAAATGCAGTAGCCATCCACCAGGGGGCAATTGAGACTCTTTGGCTTCACTTTTGGGGGCCATGTTGGCATCCATCTTTATTCACAATCTGTTTTTTGATTGTCCCCTAAATGTCTGATGATAAAATCAAATTAAATACAAAATCAAATCAAATCAAAGTTACAATGATACAACAGATTCACCACAAAACACAGCAGGTGGTACCGGCCCAAAGGTCACCAGGTGATCAGGTTCTGAGTCGTTACCCTTCACCCTGTCACACCTCTCACCCTGACACACCTCTCACCCTGACACACCCCTCACCCTGACACACCTCTCACCCTGACACACCCCTCACCCTGACACACCTCTCACCCTGACACACCCCTCACCCTGACACACCCCTCACCCTGACACACCCCTCACCCTGACACACCCCTCACCCTGACACACCCCTCACCCTGACACACCCCTCACCCTGACACACCCCTCACCCTGACACACCCCTCACCCTGACACACCCCTCACCCTGACACACCCCTCACCCTGACACACCCCTCACCCTGTCACACCTCTCACCCTGACAGCTGGAACCTGACGATGTCGTCAGGGTAACGACCGGATCACGTGGGGTCAGGTGTGAGCCCGTCCCAGCAGCGCTGGGTCTTCTGGTCTGTTTACCTTCATGACCCAGACGTGGAATCCAACAAAGGCTGATTCTATCGGCTCTGATCTCCGTGTCTGTTCTTCTCATCGAGGCTCAAGCGCTTTAACAGACCGAGCCGCACAACCGACGAGAGCTGGAGCCGATTCCGCCGGCGCACACAGACGCCCACTGTTCAGCCGCGGCCGCGAAGGGAGGTGTTGTTTTCTTCTTCTGTCTGTTTTTCATTCCGATTCCACCAGAAACACCTGGAGTCTTGAGTCGGGTGAATTTGTTCTATGGCTGTGTGACGTTTCTCTCTGTGGAAATGAAAGGTGCAGTGTGTAGGATTCGGGGGCATTTCGTGGTGAAGTTGTGGTTTGTTGGGTTTCAGCGATCAGAGCGGACGTTCCTGATCAGAACATGAAGTGAGAATAATAGGATTTATTGATAAGTGCTTCGTCTCCTCAGTGCATCAAATGTTGTCGTCACCCACAGTGAGACCCACACGTCTCCAGGGTTATTTCACTCCAGAGCGCTATTAAGGAATGAGCTCACATATGATTATTTATTTGTCATTGTTATTGATTGGATGAATGACTCATAATTGAGTTTATATCATTATTCATATGCACAAGCGACTTTCACAGCGGCCGGTCCGTGTTCCCGACAGCTGTGAGTGAAGCGTGGCACAGGAGGAATCTCTCCTGTAAACTGATCCGGCCGCTCAGTCATGACCTCAGCCTCCAAGTATGAACCCTGGGTCTGATGATGAGTGCGTTTTAAAGGCCCCGCCCCCTCGCGCTGAGCCAGGCCTGAATCATGACTGTGTGTGAGTCCGGGTGAAAACAACAGATTGATGGACGAGGAGGATGAGCTCTTAAGGTGTCAGCTTGAATGACCTGTGTGTCACAGACAGATGCACCGCTCACACACACACACACACACACACACACACACACATCATGTACATGTCAGGACAGCACTTAAACATCATAGGAGCTCTGAAAGCTCAGTTACGCCACATCTCGACCTCAGTCCGCACTCAGCTTTAATAAGCAGCTACAGTCTGTTTTCCTGTTCCGCTGTCTGATGGAAATAATGATCCACGGGATCTGAACAGCTCAGAGACACTTCACACGGTGGGATGACAGAAACAAAGACACCATCAGAAGAATCAATCAATCAATCAGAGAGACAGTTATGAAAGTTATACCGCCTCCTATTGACAGAGCATATGTTTACACTTGGAGTTCCTCTGTCTTAATGATTTTTTTCAATGACTTTGCAGTTACAGGCCTCAAATGCAATGTGAGACTTTAAAGGTACAGTGCGTTTAAGTTATTGACACATTTTTTTTGGAAGTTGAGGCTATAATAATCATAATAATCTTTGTTATCATTATTATTATTTCCAGTTTGGGGCTCGAGTCCATCTGAATCGTACATACTGGACCTTGAATTCCATCTGCGAGTGAGATCACATGACGTCCATCTTAAATCAGAGGGTTCAGGTCTGTTGATTTCTTTGAATGTAAGTTCCAGCTCAGTCCACAACATCCGGAGAAGGTGAGGGATCAGGTGTCGCCCTCTTCTCCCGCTGCTGCTCGGACACATGGAGATCTCATGTACGCGGCTGCAGACGCTCACAGCTTCAATTACATCACATCAAGCCACAAGTATTTAAAGCTAATGGACAAAGCAGAGGGGGGACTATTATCACTTTAACCCCTTCACAGCTGAGGCCCTGGAGGGGGGGGGGGGGGGGGCGGGGG
>JAFBJT010106422.1:0-11459 GCA_016785325.1 Chascanopsetta lugubris
TTACATTAGTTTTCTGCACTGTCATCGTTGTCACCACAGTGGGGGGTGGGGGGGGGGGCAGCTCCCTTGTTTTGACTGACAGGTGTTGTTGGTATTTTCTCTTGAACACACAAATGATCTGATGCAAACTTCGTTTCATATTACACATATCGATATTTTACCATTGCACATATCTTTGTCTTCATGGTTTATTGCATTAAACATAGTTTTATGTAAATGTCCTGTATATTTACAATGTATAATATTTTAATGGCGTTTGCCTGCTGGAAGTAAAGTCCCCTGATGTGAAAACCCACCAGCTCTTGATCTGTGCAGTGTCCTCTGTGTGATTGAACCATGTGTCTGCTCTTCTGTTTGTGCCTGTAGATCATCAGGGTACAGTCCCCGGAAGGGATGAAGAAAATCCCGTCCACCAAGAGAGAGACCGCTGCAGCGTTTCTGAAGAAGGTGTGTGTGTGTGTGTGTGTGTGTGTGTGTGTGTGTGTGTGTGTGTATGCATGCATGCATGCTGAACCTGTCGGGACCAAAACTCAGATAACTCATCCTTTAGATCAGCGGATCGGCACAGGTGCAGAGAGGTGCCCACAAAAAGCAGGTTTGAGTCATTTGTAACATGAATAAACAAAAGGCAATTGCTTGAAATTCAATCAATTTACTTTGGTTTGAGGTGTAAACTGAAGTAATACTATTGTCAGATCATCAAGAGCAATAGACATTTGAGAGTTCCTTCCATCTGACTGTTTTTAAAGTCTTAAAGTTTTGTCATATGAGGACTGACTTTTATTCTTCTATTACTTGTCTTGGTGTTAGAGGCGTTTACAATGACATCGTTTCAGCATTAATGTCACAAAATATACTGTAGGTTTTGCTTTGAAGTAATAGTTTTGTTATCTTGACAAGATTGTGTGTGTGATGAGTATGAAAATCTATCCAGTTCCCTCAAATTCTTGTGACCATTTCTGCCCCTGTTTTGGCGAGTGTCTGTCTTTAGTCTGACTGTTTTCTCTCCACTGCAGCAGAAGCACACAGCCGCCCCACAGTGTTGTGTTTCCCAGAGTTCTGCTTGTGTCTGCTCATGTTCATTTATGTATGAGGCTGTGCAGGAAGCTCCAGAGCAGCTCGGTCCTGCCTCTGTGTCGGCTCTGTGACATGGCAGGGAAATATTCTGGAATGATTCTTATTGTCACATGACGGGCACATATGAACATGACGCAGGATAATAAAACCCCATAGATTGTCACAGTGCAGAATTCCAATATGACCTCATTAAAAATGCATGTGTCCGTGTTGAGGCAGGGAGGTTTAGGCTGCAGATCAATGGAAGGAGTCGTTTTCATTCCCTGCTGATGTTCCGTTAGAAATGGGTGGAGTGGAAAATCCCAGGTCAGAGGCTCAGAGGCACCGTGAACCCTGCAGGTTATATTTCTGCTGCTGAGTCTGAAAGAAAGGAGCTGTCCTTGTATACAGTTTCACCAGTGACAACAGCTCACACTGCTCTTTTGTGAAGACTGGGGGGAAATCGATGTGCTCAAAGAGGCTCAGTATTTCTCAATGCTCCGTTTCAACCAGAATCTCTTTTTAAATATCACACATTATCATCCTACAATGTCGGACAGGATTTACCTTGAAACAATGCTGATGGAATGTGTAGCTGTACCAGAAGTTGACACTGCATTGGAACAGCAAAAAAGGAAACACAAGCCAGTACAAATCCTGGATACTTGCACATTTTGTTTTCTGTCACCACGACAGAAAAGGGCTGAAATGTAGCAGAACGTCCCAGACGGTCCTTAGTCCCGTCATGCTGTTTGTGAGCAACTATTTTATACGTTCTGTAAAGTCATCAAGTGGGTTTGAGTGAACAGACCTTATTTCAGCCCCGTAACTGAAGAGATATTAAAAAGACCTCCAGATCAGGGCACAGGAAGTATTCATGCACTCATTTACTTTGTTGTGTAAACACTCAGCCCATGATGTTTGATGCCAGAGCTAATGTCCTGTTCTTAAATCCACAGCTCTGCTCTCAGAGATCACTAATGATAATGAAATGAGATCAAAACAAACTAATAATGAGCATGAGTGTGTCTGATAATGTGATGTGATGTTTTGGTGTCAGAGCAGACTTGTGCAGCTTTTAATAGATTGAGTTGGACTCGATGTGTCACCACTGTAAGAGGCGTTCTTAGATGTGGACTTGGAGCCAAGGAGCTCTTTGCTAATCAGCTTTGTGATGGACGCTCTCTTCAATCACATTTGTACATCGACACACTGTCGCTCTGATGTGTTTGCTTTAATATATTCTGAGGAAGAGGAGCGGACTTGATGCAGATCTCGAGCTCAGACTGATTGAGGAGTGCAGATGGTATTTTATTTTAAGATGACATTTATGAGACGGCGTGGTGGCTCGTCCTAATCAGATTTCCTCCTCTCCCACAGGTGGCCAAAGAGTTTGGGTTCAACTCCAACGGGTTTTCTGTTTATCTGAACCGCAACAAGACCGGAGAGATTCTCTCCCAGAACAAAACCCTCACCCTGCTTAAGATCAAGTAAGTCAAAGACAAATGCAGAAAATGGGTAAATGAGTTTTTATTAAAAATATAAATCTTTACTCTGCTACATTGAATTCTAAATAACATTTTGATATCCAAATATGCCATCTAGCCACAGCTGTAAAGAAAGGAATGGTAGTTACTCTGTGTTGGTAAATGCCCGTGTAGATCCCTCCCTTGGTTGACTTTGATCGTCTTCTTTCTCTCTTTCAGGCACGGCGACATGTTGTTTCTGTTCCCTTCAGGCTCCTCCTCCTCCTCTGGAGAGGTGATGGACACAGCCACGCCCCACACGTCTTCATCACTCCCGTCCGTCTCCTCAACTTCCTCGCTGGCCACCATGATCCCTCGGTCCTCCTCCACACCCCAGGTCCCAGAGGACGAGATCGATCAGTATCTGACCAAACAAGACGGCAAGATCTACAGGAACAGAGATCCACAGCTGTGAGGAGAGACGTCCACGTGTTGTAGATAGAGTGAAGAATCAATCCTCCGATTTCTAACTCTCGCTTCCTCTTATCACAGATGTCGCCACGGTGCCCTTGGAAAATGTGTGCACTGCGTACCGTTAGAGGTACGAAGAGTCACTAAGATCCAAACGCTAAGTCCGTAACGCTGAGTCTGAATGTGAACCTGTTTCTTTCCTCTGTCGTAGCCTTTTGATGAAGACTACCTGAATCATCTGGACCCACCAGTGAAGCACATGTCATTCCACGCATATCTTCGCAAGCTGACGGGTGGAGCCGATAAGTGAGGAGTTGTCTTTGTTCCTCCAGTGGAACGTCGTCCGTTGTCTTTCGTCTCCTCTGGGTTCTAACTCCGTCTGTCCCCTCAGAGGGAAGTTTGCAGCTCTGGAGAACATCAGCTGTAAGATCAAGTCGGGCTGCGAGGGCCACCCTCCCTGGCCTGAGGGCATCTGCACCAAGTGTCAGCCCAGTGCCATCACCCTGAACAGACAGGTGTGTGTCTGTGACAGTGAAGCTTTCAGTCACTACATCGTTGTTGCCATGGTTACACCTGCTGTCCACACCACTCTGGAGTTTACTCGCAACTAGCTCAGGGACTTTAGGAACTGCTGCTTGTGTGGCATCGGACTTGGTCTGGGTGCATCGTGTCGACCGTCACGTGACTTTATCAGCCACTCATTCCACCTCAGGGTAAGAAACAGTGTGGACTGTGACCGTCTCCTGAGAGAATGGTGACGACAGACAACATTCCTTTGTGGACGACTCTGCCACCGTTTTATTTGTTGTCGTTAGTGTCACAAGATTCCTGAGGAGTTAGGTTTACGGTGCTGGTCCTGAGATGGATCCTGGAATGTTCAGAGTCAAACCTGGAACAACTCGAACGCATGTCCGCAGCCTCGTCTAGAGATGTGCTGACACTCTTGTGTTTCCTCGTTCTTTTCTCAGAAATACAGACACGTGGACAACATCATGTTCGAGAACCACACCATTGCGAACCGCTTCCTGGACTTCTGGAGGAAGACGGGCAGTCAGAGGATGGGCTATTTGTACGGCAGGTACACCGAGCACAAAGACATCCCGCTGGGCATCAGAGCCGAGGTGGCTGCCATCTACGAACCTCCACAGGTCAGAGATTCTGTCAATGTTATGCTGCTCTCACGCTGCTGTTGATTCTTCTCGTCTGTTCAAGCTTTATCGCTCCAGTATAATGAATTGTTCTTCCATTGTTCTTCCAGTACGCCACTCAGAACAGCCTGGAACTGTTGGACGACCCCAAAGCTGCAGCTGTGGATGAAATCGCTGCCAAACTGGGCCTGCGCAAGGTCCGCCTCCTTTTCCTCAGCTGCTCAGTTTGACAGTGACATTTGTTTTGGACGAGCTGTTTTCTTTTTCATATCGCGTTTCCGTGCTGAGCGCTGGCAGAAGTTTCAAAGCCGGTTGTGTTGCTCTGCCGGAGCTTCTCAGAGATCAAAGCCTTTATTAGGGATTGATGGATTGTTCACAAAATGATCACTCTGAAAAACTCAGTGAGTTCCAGATGCAGGAACTGAAAGTGTTAGCATGCTAACATCTGTTTCAGGGCTAATTGTTGCATCACTCTTTTGGCGCCAATATTTCTCAGTTCTCCTTCAATGTGATCAAACTCTGATGTGATTCTGCTGCTGCTGCACAAAATGGAAACTTGGACTGTTGAAAGAATTCCACAAAGCAGGAGTCCATTTTTAGAAAATGGTTGTCACTGATGTGTCGAAATGAATCCTTCCACCACGACCTTTATCTAATAGAATAGTGATTTATTTGTGATGTGTTCATCTGTGTTGAGTGTCATTTTTCCGTGTTTTCCAGGTGGGCTGGATTTTCACCGACCTTCTGTCTGAGGATACGAGGATAGGAACTGTCCGCTACTTGAGAAACACAGTGAGGATGTTGATCGTGACCTGTTCCTCCTCTTCCTCCTCATCTCTCTCCACGACTCAGCGTTTCTGTCTCTTCTCTGTTGTCAGGACTCACACTACCTTAGTGCAGAGGAGTGTATCACAGCAGGGTTCTTCCAGAATCAACACTCGAACCTCTGCAGACTCTCCAGAGACAGACACTTTGGCTCCAAATTTGTCACCGTGGTGGCAACAGGTGAGTTTATACTCGATCTGAAAATGAAACTGAAAGTGACGTCATGTGAAGTCAGAGAGACCTTATCTACCGAGGGCGTCACAATGGAGATAAAGCAGGGCAATGAAACGGTCAATAAAACATCAGTATAAAGTATCTATGTGGATTTAAGACTTAAAGTTAAATCATTCCCTGCGCTTACAGGTCCACATAGTGTACCGGTGGTCTGACACGTGAAGGCTTGTGTGGTAGCTTTTGTTTTTTAATTTTCATTCCTCTCGAGAGTTTAGGATCCAGAGAAACATGGGAACACAAACCACATGTTCTCTGAGAACACTTTTGTCTCGGCTCATAAGGTTTTTTTCTTTTCAACAAAAAAACATCGGACGCTCTGCCGGTGACCTCATCGCTCTACGTTGCATTAATGAGGCTCAGGCAGCCAGAGCTGATGTCATGGCTCCACATGTGATGTCAGTCTGGGTTTTATTCCCTCGAGTGAAGACTCGTGTGTTTATAAATGATCTGCATGTGTGAAGCTGGAGAGGATTTAAAATCTGTGGATGCCACAAACCATAGCAGCAGCAGAACTCACCCTCCAGCCGATGTCTCCATTAGTCAGTGTGTGTCTCTGTGCTTGCAGGTGGTCCAGATAACCAGGTGCACTTTGAAGGATACCAGGTATCCAATCAGTGCATGGCTCTGGTGAGAGACGACTGTCTGCTGCCCTGCAAAGACGCTGCTGAGCTGGGCTACGTTAAAGAGTCCAGTCCCGAGCAGTACGTCCCCGACGTCTTCTTCAAGGTACCGGCTCTAACGCCTGGACGACTTCATGATGATGGGCTCTTAGATTTGAACAGAACATTCATTTCATGACCCGTTCATCCAGCTGTGTGAGACTTCCTGACTTCATTTCTCCGACAGGACAAAGACAAGTTTGGAAACGATGTCACGTTCCTGGCTCGGCCTCTTCCTGTGGAGTACCTTATTATAGATGTAGGAGCTGCTCCACACTTTGAACACACCTCATGAATGCATGCAGCATTTCATCTCATTCCCTTTTGATCGAAATAACAATCGTCTTTACAGATCACCACCACCTTTCCGAAGGATCCTCAGTACACGTTCTGCTCCAAACAACCCTTCCCCATCGAGAACAGAGATATTCTGGGAGAGACGCAAGTGAGTGACGAGACGGAAAACACACACGCCAAAGCAATAACAATTCCTAACAATCATCACGTGTTGCATAACAGGGTCATTTTGATCAGCGTCACGGTTACAGCTGCCACAACGCACTGTCCTTTGTTCTTCGTTCTTTATTTTGCCCTCACTTCTTGATTTACCGTGAGAACACTGACAGTACACTCAGCTTCAGCGCTGGATTCCAAACCCCCCACTGGTCAGAGGAAGTGACGCGTGTTTGTGTTTGTGCAGGAATTCCACAGTTTAGCGACGTACCTGTCGCAGTGCAGCTCCACGGCGTTCCTGGACGTGGTGTCGGACTTCCATCTGCTCCTCTTCCTCGTCACCAATGAAGTCATGCCTCTGAGAGTAAGTGCACACTTCAAAGGGAGTCGGACACATTCCTCCTGGGTCTGGAAGTGCTTACTGCAGTCGGGATGTTTTCCACCATCACACCGGGATTTGATTTGCGAAACATGAAGGAAAAATAAGTTGTTGTAGCTCCCTAATCAGATGTGTGTGTTGCTCATCAGGAGTGTGTGCTGTTGTGATTTTTCCAGGACAGCATCGGGCTGCTCCTTGAAGCTGTGAAAACGTCTAACGAGGACCTCGCTCAGACCTGGAAGAAGTCTGAGCAGTGGGCCACCATCGAGCAGCTGTGCAGTAAGTGGCTGCAGATCCACAGCAACACAGAGTTTAATCAGTAAACATCATTAATCATTTGGGTCAGTAAAACCCAGACGTATAAACACCCACTGGTTTGGTCCCTTTGTTTAGTTAATATACATTTTTTTCTTTCATTCACTGAGAGAAAAAACAACATTCCCAAATCTGAATGAAAGGGAGCAGAAAGAAGATTTATCTTATTTAATCTGCCAACCAGTAAATTAAAATAGCTGTCGGCCACAACACAGTCACGTTCAATTAATACCATTCAAACTTTAAAAAAATATGTGTATATATATATATATATATATATATGTATATGTATATACATATATTACATTCATATTTCAAGATGTTTCTTTAACATACTGGCTTTAGTTGTTCTTTTAAATGACATGTTTGTAACGATGAGCAGGAGCACCAGTGATAATCAGTCTGTTGATTTCTGATGAATCCTTCAGCTGTTGTCTTAACTTCCTGTCCCCCCTCCTCTGTGCTCCAGGTACGGTTGGTGGTCAACCCTCCAGCTCTCTGGGATACGGGGCCATGGGCGGCCCCTCGGCCCCGGCCTCCTCCTCGGCCATGTGGTCCTGCCTCCACTGCACCTTCATGAACCAGCCTGGCACAGAGCACTGTGAGATGTGCAGCCTGCCCCGCAGCTAAGAACCCGCCACCCTCCTCCATCACCGCCGCCGCCGCCGCCCCGCTTCAGTGATATCACACAGTCCCGCCCTCCACTCGCCAACAACGTTACTGCACCAGGACCAGCCGCAAGCTTTGGATTCGGTTTCTTTGGCCTCGGTTCGAAGCCAGTGTCATTCCCGTCTCTCAGGCTGCTGTGATGAGCGGAGGGACGCTCCTCCTTCAACCAATAAAGTTCAATCAGACATGTATTAGTGTTTCCCTCCTCACAGCCGCTCTGCTGAGTGGATGGCTTCCTTTCAGTTAAGCACTTTTGGCCGAGGCCCCGCCCCCTGAAATAGACCCCACCCCCGCTCTCTCTCTCTCTGGCTCAGTGAAATCATGCTGTGACTCAGGATGACGACAAAGACTGGAGTGTTTGGACGTTCTCTCACATCAGTGCCCCGCTCACTCTCACTCTGTCTTCTGGAGAATTTTTGCTGTGTATAAATACATTTGAGGAATGATAATGTTATTTAATTAAGCGTATTTTTTTATTATTATTATCTGATTGCAGCGATATTTTAAAACATTTTGAATCTTCAGCGTGGACTCTGCTCAGTCAGCTTTTTTCAGGTCTTTTTTGACAAAGCCCCCAAAAGTACAATCATGGGTCAAACCCCAGACCTGGAAACGAAAAGAGCTCCAGTTATTGAGAATTTATTTTCAGTATTAAATCTCTTATATGTGTGAAAAGTCCCAGATTTGAAAAGGTAGAGCTTCTCACCTCAACATCTTCCTGTGAGAGCAGATCAAACTCTGACCTTTCACTCCGACGACCCTCTGACTGGAAGCAGACCCCAAACATCTCTGGTTTGTAGCTTTTGCTTTTGACGGTTTGAACTTGGCACAAATATGTAGCTCATCTTCTCTCGGATAAAATCGCCCAGGACGCCATCCGTCATCGTCGATGTCACCGACCGCACTCGCCGCGAGGGGCTTCTTGAAACAAACCGGTGCTCGTCACTTCCCTTCGGTCTGCTCGCCACACCTGGTTCTCCTCTTCCTCCTGTGAAGGAGTGGGATGATGACCAGCGTTCCTCGGTTGATGATCCCCTCTGGGATTTTCAGCTTCAAAAGAGTTTTGTGGAAGAGGTCGCGGGTCAGCGCAGGGAGGAACAGATATCTTTGATTATCACGCATCATCTCGGATGTCTTTGACTGGGCCAGCGGGACGACGGCGAGCAGCTTTTAAAAAGGCGTTTGTCTAAGTTCTGCCTGGACTTTCCCGCAGAGACCCGGAGAACCTCCAGGAGGTTTGAATTTTCAGGATTTACGTCCGTCTGAAGCTTTTAACCCTCGGATGGCTCTGAAAGCTGATTTATGGTTGCATGTAGCATCCACAGCCAGTCTACAACTGTACCTCGCTCAGCTACTTGCGCTGCTGGAGCTGATATCCCGTCTGACAACAACCCGACCCTCCGCTATTTGGCGCCATCAGGATCGGTGAATTGCTTCCTGTGTCTTTGTGCTTGTTTTCCACCCGGAGCCCGGACAACGGAAACTGAGCCGAGTTGGAGCGGAGTGACGTCGAAGAATGACTTTGACTAAAGTTTCAGAAAAGAAGAAAAAGAGATTGATGAAGGAGGAAACATGAGAGAGCAAACGGACCAATCACAGCTGCTTCACTCAGTCACATTTCACTTTGGAGGGCTGCGTAACGCCACACACACGACACCAGACCAGTCACATGCAACCATAAATCAGGATTCAGCTCACCCCGAAACGTATGCAAATTAGCCCCAGGTCTTCTTTACCTGCCAGACAGTAAATGTCTACTATTTATTCTTTTCCTTCAGGTGAGGAAGAAACATGAAGTTCACTTTTCATCATTATTCATGAGCAGAAACATCACAGAGCAAAAACATACAACTTTTCCAATAATGAGCAGGAGAATGATTTTGGTGAACTGTCCCTTTAACACCGTCTGATCAGCAGTGGACTTATCAAGAAGTTGTTTGGCGTCTACTTTCCACTTCTGGATTTCCATGAGACAAATATTGGGACCAAACCTTTAACATTAAATCCACTCAAGTTCTTTTCTGGTTTTACGTCGTTGACATTCGGCAGCAAAACGTTTTTATTTGTCTCCAAAATCAAAAAACTCAAGTCAGATTTCCAGTTCCAGTAATGTGGAATCTCCAGTCTCTGCTGACTGATCAGAATCAGACTCAAACCTTTTGTCAAACGCTCAATTTTCACTTTGTGGAAGGAAACAAAGAGAACCTCTGAATACCGTCAGTCAGCCCGGGCTCGTTGTCATCGTTGCCGGGGGAACGGCCTCCTCAGTAAAGTGGGCGTGTCGGTGGCTGCACATTTTCGTACGTGGTCGTCTTGGTGAGAGCGTGACAGTGATTCCTCTGACGGAGTGAGAACACAGTTCAGTTTCAGATGATTTGAAAGTGCTTGGATTTGTTTTGGCCCCTCCCCCTTCCTGTGTGACTAACCTGCGAGCATCTTCTCTGATGTCTGATGTCATGGTAACGGCAGCGACCTTTTCCTTTTGTACTGGTCCGGGACATGTTTGCTGAGCGAGCAGCTCCTGGAGTCACTGCTGCAGGTTCCAAACCCAGGAGCCCCATCGTCAGTCGTTTGCTCTTCACATGGATTTGAAACTAAATCAAATCAAAATAAAAAAGTCAATAAACGACAAAAATTCCTTTTCCACAAATTGTCTGGGGAGTTTTGTTTTGTGCTTGTTTTTAGAGTAGAGGACCAGATGTACATTGAGGGTCTTAAAGGGTCAGTGTGCAGGCTTCAGTGAAGTGGCAGGTTGCAGCCTCACCCCCCTATTTGGACTTCAGTCACTTTGCACGTTGTTAGCTGTAACCGTGGTAACGCAGGTCTTGCAACTGTAACTACAGGTGTTTAGTTTGTCCATTCTGGGCTACTGTAAAAACATGCTGGCGCAACATGGCGCCCTCTAGTGGAGAGGAGCTGCTCCGGACGTCAATATAAAGGGCTCCGAAAACAGTTGATACCTTCGGCTGATGATTGACTCGTAAAGACGTCAGGATCAATACGAACGGAACCCCGCGGCTGCACCTTGAACATGTGATGTGAGTGGGCGGGGCCGGGGGAGCGAGGTGGACGTGGTGTGGACAGATGTGAACCAGATGAGGAGCAGGAATGTGAAACATCAAACACCTTCACTGAAGCGCCTCCATGACTCAGATCTGTGAGGAACATCCTTCTGACTTTATTCATCAGGAAAGTTCACATTCTCACTCTCGTGTGAAACTGAGCTCAGATGAAGATGATGAAGATGATGAAGATGATGAAGATGATGATGAGGTCTGATGTTTAACTCTTGTTATTTGAGTCTCAGGCAGTGAAGCATGATGGGAGTGGCGTCTGAGCTCCCCTCCTCCTCCTCCTCCTCAGATGATCAGAGAGCAGGACTCCTCACAGGATCATCTCCCTCCTCTGGTGGTAGGTCCACTCTTCTTCTCCTTCATCCTCTCATGTCTTCATGGATTCATCTGTGTGTGTGTGTGTTGGATCAGACTGAAGGATGAAGGCTGCAGGACTCTTCATCGTGTCTGTGACTCTGTGGTCAGCTCTCAAACACACAGACGGTCAGAAAGCAGAGTGGGACGTCAGGACTGGAGGTCAGACCTCGCTCTCATTTCTCTGCTTGATCTTTTCTTATTCACGGCTTTAAGTTTCTTCTTTGATGATTGGTTGATTTTTTAAAATTTCTTACTCTAAGTGAGAACTCGTTTTTTAAAGACGATTTCATGTCACATGATATTTCATATAATTTAGCATTTTAGCTTAATTATCCAAAAGTGTGTGTGCGTGT
>JAFBJT010106422.1:13591-35910 GCA_016785325.1 Chascanopsetta lugubris
TTTCAAGGTGCAGTGTGTATGATTTCTGTCATTTTCCCCCACTTCTTTACCCAACTACTAGTTGAAAAAAAAATGCAACAGAACAGTGGCAAACTGACACTTTCATAATCATCCACAATTTTAGATGTCACCAAATCTTACACACTGCGCCTTTAACTGAAGACTTTCCTGAAGCATTTTTTCCACCATTCACCTAGAGGTGAAGTTGCTTGTTGTGCAACCTATGGTAGTACTTCAATTATCATTAAAACACAGTGGCTGTTGTGTATGTCCACTTCTACTACTGTAAACATGTAGCCCCCATAGAGAGGAGGCCCTCCTCATGTAAATACACATTAATGGGCTCATTTAAATGTAATGCGGGGGGGGGGGGATTCATTCAGGTGATTATAAGTTAATGAAAATGTCAGTATGTAACTGTTTTGTCATAGTTTTAAAAGTGACAAAGATGATCAAAATCTTACACTGCACCTTTAAGCCAGATTTTACATTTCATTACTGACAGCATTAATGAGTGCCTGACACCAAGTTATGAGGCCATCACGTAACTGCTATATCTGTCTCCTCTTTGAAAGGAGGGAGCAAAGGGAGACAAAAAAAACAATGCAACACTGTCAAGCTGAACATTTTAATGAAACCATACACCTCAGTCATTTGGGGGTAACCGGGTTCCAGTGGATTGCAGCAAAGCAATGTGATGCTTTGTTGCCTTATCATCTCCCTTGAACATTAAATGTCCATCAGTGTGGAAGGTGGAAATATAATATCTGCGGCATCTGATGAAGATGTCAGAATTTCAGCTTTTGTGGTGAACAGTAGAAAGACAGGTTCCCCTTGGGGTCTGTGTGTGTGTGTGTGTGTGTGTGTGTGTGTGTGTGTGTGTGTGTGTGTGTGTGTGTGTCAATTGTTTATTGTTTGGTTACCTTAAAATACATTATTGTGATGTGACTTTATTCTGATAAGGACTCATGAACCCATAACATGCGCTCATTCAACTGCAATTGGCTTCTCATCAACCTCTCTGGAAGCTTTATAATGTGCCTCAAGGAGGCAAAGTATACTTAAAAAAAGATTATACTTTATAAAAGGATACCCTTTAAAGCATGCACGCTCATCTTATTAAGTCTCATTAATGCTCTGAAGTGGTGAAACGGAAGCGTCTGAGCACTGAGTTAGAGACAGAATGGTGATAATGGGAGTGAGAAATTACAGCCGCATGAAACTGTGCACGTTGGAGAAATAGTATATTTGGAATCATAATGTCAGAGATTCAAGTCTGAGTTTTTTTTTCCTATTTTTGGATTATCATTATAATTGATTGATTTGATGAACATAGCTTATATCCAAGTCTGGTGGAATCCCATTGCACTCCTTCATGTTGGCTGTATGTGCACATAGGTACATTGCATGTGTCTCAATGAACGGTGCAAACCCTACAGCTGTGGATCAGGGGGTAAAGACAGTAGAGGAGCCATGGTTCCACACCTGGCTCCTCTGAATTCTGAAGTGGCCTTGGGCAAGGACATTGAATCCAAAATTAGTAATACTACCCTATAGTACTTTGAGTGGCCACCAGAATCAGCCCTATGATGCTGCATCTTCCATTATTGTTGCATTGGAAACTGATACCAGAAAAGTTCCATGATATTTAGAATGTAATAATATCTTTAGTTTATTATCAAAAATCCATTTATTTTAATGTTATTAGAGGTTATGATATAATTTCAGTACTGGTAATGCAATCATTTGGGCAAGTATTACATCCAAATCATAACATGAGTGCAGTTTAGAATCCCATTCAGCTGTCCAAGAACTGCATTGTTAGGCTAATTGACTAAATGTTTACATTTGGATAAAGTTATCAGGTAAAACCTTTATTTTCCATCTTGTTGCTACATCTGCTAGCACCAGACATTGTGTATCTGTATATGATTGTGGAACTATGGTATTCAAATATTCACCAGACAGTATTGGTTTTATTATTTATATCATAAACAAACATTTTCACCAATATAAACAATGATATGACACAAACAATGTAATCTGGCATGTATGAATTAAGTATGATCAAAACTTATGTCAATAAACTAGGAAATGCAAAATGGATTGAGTTGATGAAGATGTTGTCCACTTCCCCAGTGTTCGAAAACCTCCCAATGACACATTTGTTGATTTGTAAGTTCCAATGGAAATAAAAAGTCATTCCACATTAATCACTCTCCGGAAATCCAGCATGACTTTTTTCAGGAGTATGATACTGAAATGATTTGTCAAGAGGTGGTTTTCTATGTGGGAGGTTTTAAAAACCCAAGCCAAAAAAATGAATTGAATAAAATCAATAGCAAAAGGAATTGGCCCTGAATCCCCGAATCTCATAATGGTACCTGGAAATAAAATGGATGTACAACACACTCACAGTGGCCAAATAGAGATGTTGCCTTTTTGATGGATTTTGCCCTTTTGAAAAAAAAAGGAGGGGGGCGGGCAGGAGGGCTGGGATATTGTGGAAAACAAGGTTTGTATTTGATTGTTTAGCTTCTGAGCAGAGACAGGACATGTATTGCGCCCGCAGTGGGATTTCACCTCCATTGTTATTAGTCTGGATCAATGCTAGAATCAGACTTCTCCCCAGGGGGCATCAGGAGCTGAGACTTAATGGTGGTGCAGATGACTTTTTTTTCCCCTTTGCAGGAGAAAAATAGAAAGGTTGAGGCTGAGGTGGAGTAAAACACCACTTCCCAACAGTATCATTTCCTCCATCTCTCTTTGCTTTCACACAAGGATCGAATAATATCCACAGAACTCCAGAAACTTCAAGGTTACTCTCATTCCATTCCCCACTTTTGGATTTATCTGCAATTTATACAAGCATCCCAGGACTCTTATGCATCAGCGGAGCTCGGGGGTGCATGGTCCACGGGGGATTTTTTGGGGCCCGCCTGAGAGGCTTTGACTGGGGAGAGCCCCCCGACAAATTCCTCCTCTGGAGAGCAATATCACAGGAGGAGAGCAGGAGGCTGGTCAAGCAGTGTGGGGCCATTATTCAGTACTAATACACTCTGTCTAGCCCGGATCAGATACAGCACAAGGACATAGTAGTTCTTAGACAGATGGCCTCTTTTCTAACCCCGAGAGAGCCATTCATCCCCATGTGCACTGCACCACTTTGCCATCCAGCCAATGCAGCGGGCACTCGAGACGGCCGGGTCCGAGATAGCAGGGGGGCACTAGACAAAAGCCTCGGTGCTTTCTACGACGCTTTGATCATCGCACTGGTTCAATAAATCTAACTCGAAACATGAAGAGGTTGTAGCTCTGCAGATACATGAAACTCTTGCCAGCGCCAGGGGGTAGTGAAGAGGGATGGGGGGGATCCGAGAGGACTTGGCGTGGAGGCGGAGAGGACGAAAGCGCTGTTGAATGAAGTAACGGGCATGTGTTCCTGTCAGCAATCAGGGGAATCAACATGAGATTAAGACAAGTGGGTCGGGACATCTTCATTACTGTTTATAATGATGGGGGGCTAACCAGATCGCAATCACTCAAGCACCTTCTGATGGAGACTCAGAGGGTTTCCTTCCTCACGCCCAGACAGGAAGCCACTGGAGAGGAGCCGAAGAATAATAAACAAAGCAAACAGGGGTCCCTCGCCTCCACACGCAACCATGCACAAAGCAAGAACAACAGCCCCCCCCCCCCCCCCCCCCCCCCCCCCCCCCCCCCCCCCCCCCCGCAACCACGAAAAAAAAAAAAAAAACCGCCCCCCCCCACACACACACACACACTCCTTTCTATGGCACTGCAGCAAACATCCCAATTCTCCACAGTGGAAATCACATTACAAGTAAATACATTGTAGATTATTTACAATGAATCAAAGGCACCTGAATGTTGATGTTGAATTGTCAAACAATAGTTTCAGTTTTCAAAGTAAACAAGTCAACCATTGGCGATGTCCATCAACATGTCAACAAGGCAGTAGCTAATGCCTCATTCTCCAGTGATGACTCAGCAGTTCTCATCTTCACCACAATGCCTAGCATCCTGCTCTGCATTATCACATATGTACATTACTATGACCACTCAGTCTTCATTGGTACACAATCATATAAGTACCCCCTCTGTCAGTACACGCTTTACCACTTAGGTAGATACTGGGCTACACTGTCATGGCAATTGAGTAGTCAATACATTGCCCCTATCTGGACACCCATGGTCACCTTACATGCATCTAAAAAAATACAGAAAAACAAAATACAGATAAATTAAAATGCAAGTAGGCAATAAAAAAAGCGGAGGTTGCAGACTGTGGTCAAAGGGAATATGCCAGTTTGAACAGATGGGTTTTGAGTCTGGATTTAAAGTGGGGGAGAGAGTCGATGTTGCGGATGTCAGGGGAAAGTGAGTTCAACGGTTGAAGGCTCTGCTCCCCATTGTGACAAGGCGGGCAGGGGGGACAGCGAGGTGGATGGCGGTGGATAGGATCTGAGGAGGACAGAGGTGTGGGAATTTGTAGGAGGTCTGAGAGAAATGGAGGGGCGAGGTTGTGGACGAATTTGAAAGTGAGGAGGAATATTTTAAAACTGACGAGGTGGTTGACGGGGAGCCAGTGGAGCTGCAGTTTGAGTTTATGGATGTTTTTTTGTCGGAGACCAGACAGAAGGGTCTTACAGTAGTAGCAGGCGGGAGGTGACGAGACTGTGGACCAGGATGGCAGCAGTGTGAGGACTAAGGGAGAAGCAGAGATGGTTGATATTACGTAGAATGGAAGTAACATTACTGATATGGGAGGTGAAGGAGAGAGTGCTGTCGAGGATGACACTTACACTCTTGACCCAGGTATTCCTTGTCTACATTATCATACTGCTGTTTGGTAATAGGCTACAAAGTCATGCGACACCTACTGCAAATTTTAATATCAGCTTTTATTTGGACATCATTAGTGTCCATGTGTTTGTATGTAGCCCAAACAGTGACAAACATATGCAGAGACACTGGCCACATATCTCAAGTATGACTCAGTCATAGTTTCCAATACAGTGTTTGACTCCTTGACCGTGTTTTGTACAATTGCATTGATGCATCCACAACATTCAACCACTCCAAATTATAATACAAGCTAGTGTTACCCCTGCTAATTGACTTGTGTGAATACTATGACTATCATATCATCGCTCTTTATATTCACTGCTAACCAATACGTGTTTGCTCGAGGACACAATCTTGTTTTTGGTACACTTGTTATTCTCTGACCACATTTGTCATCCTTGCATGAGCTGCAACCAGGTATGATTAAAATGTGTCAAACAAAGCAAAACTATGTTAAAAATAGTGAAACCTAGGTCCACCATCTTGAATGTTTTGCTTCAGTAATTTCAAAAAATATGTCGCCTTTTCTCTCTTTTTGGAGAAAAGTCCCCAAAAGGTTATTCTCAACATTTTGGGTCCATCCTGAAGTGAACACTTATAGTTATTTTATTTTATTTCATTTGATTTTTTTTCCAGATAGATATACTGTATACATTAAATCCATCCATCCGTGTAATACTTTGACAGAACATAAAATAGACTGTGTAATTTAACTCCATGTCAAAGTCTCCCTGCATGCTAATACAGCATAAAGCTGCATATTTATTTTATATTCCACACAGAATTCTGCAGTCATCACTTTCAGTGTGTGCACGTCAGGGGAATGGAACCCACACTGTGCTGTGCTTAACCATGCTGATAATAACTGCAGGGCCTGATTTACTGTGGCTCTTGGTGCTGATGGCACAGATACTTGTCTAATTTAATTGTTACTGTTTTATTGCCTTAATCACATTCTGCAAATACGAAACGACCCCCTCTCCTCTCCCTCCTCGTGTCTCGTTTCCTTCATCCTCTGCTTCCATTTTCAGCAGATCTGTTGGTCTGTACAAAGATGTTACATCGTGTGTTTGCGTGGACAGGCTTCACACCCTTTGTCTGAATCAAATTACACAAGGGTGTAAAGTGAGTGAGCTATTGAGTAAGCGCTGCTCCGGCCCTTTTAACCTCCCTAAAGGGAATGCAGGTGTTTGTGTTATCGCCTGGGCCAACTATGTTTAGACACGAGTCTTGGACATGACCCAGCTCAGCACCATGAGCTCTTGTGGTCCCTGTGGACGATGGCATTCAGTCCCGGCTGTCCCCCTGACACTGTGAGAGGCTTCCCAACCCTGACTGTGGCAGAGTCCTCCCCCCTTACAAAACAAAGATATATATTTTCTATACAGGTAGACCAAATATATTAAGATTGTACATTTGATTGTATTTATTTATTCATTCATTCATTAATCCATTTAAATGCAGATTTAAATCAAAGTAAGATGAACAAAATGCTCATATTAGCCATTTTTGATATTTTCTTTTGTATTGAGATGTATCATTTAGAAATATATTCACTACATATGGCACAATATACAAATTATTGCAGCTTTCAATATAAAAAAACAAAAAGGAATATAAGAGGAGAAGCTTTATTGTCATTGTACAAGAATACAATGAAATCCGACTGGCAGCATCTCTCTTGTAGCAGCTACAATGTCACAAGCATAGGGAGAAAAAAAAATACTATAGAGCAATTAAAAATGTTATATATGAATAGTCTCTATTAAAACTAATGTAAAGAATAGTTGTTGCAGTTGTCAATTTATTGGACTGGGAGGTAGTAGTGGGTGTGTGTGTGTGTGTGTGTGTGTGTGTGTGTGTGTGTGTGTGTGTGTGTGAGGGGGTGTGGGGGGTGGGCAGGGGTTCATGGTTCCTGCAGCAGTCTCTTCACAGCCATGGGGAAGAAGCTGTGTTTAAGTCTGTTGGTGTGGGCCCGCATGACTTTGAGTCTGCCAGAGGGAAGGCTGGTGAAAAGAGAGTGTCCTGGGTATAGGTTGATTCCTCCGCAGATGTCCCATATTCTATATGGGGATTAAGATTTAGGGCCTGCATTCTCTTTATCTCGCAATGTGTGCTAGTATGCTCGATGAACAGACATAAATATATTAACTTGTATTGTCAAATAAATGTATTTTCTAATATATTACACCATACTTTTCAATATATGTCAGTGTATTCTTGGTCCGTAAGGGCCTGCAGCAGCAGCAGGTTTGGTTCCGCTCTATATTTTCATGCCACCACAGCAACGGCCAATTGCCACAGGCATAATGTCTTTGTGTTTGTCCCATTCTCATGGACACGATATCTCTCGAAGCCCGTAGTAGGACTCACGAATGAAATGATTCGATTATAGTTTGCAGGTCAAAGGTCAAAGCAGTGTTTGCATTGTTTAGCCAACATCTGTAGGACGCCTGTAGGTGTTTATTTCGCATATTACTTTACATGCAGTAAGGTACGGGATCAACGTCACAATGGTGTTGGAGAACATTTTCCATGCTCACTTGAATCTGATGGTCAAAGGTCCAAGGTCAAGTCAATGGTAATCTCGAAACGTTCCTTATTTGGCATCCAAGAATAAACTTGAAAGCTCACGCGTCATCCTCATCACCATTCTCATCCGCGTCATCATTATAATTGTTGTCGCCCTAATCATAGTCATTATGGTATTTATCATGATGACTTGGCACCTCACCGGGCTGATTAATGCCATCCTCATCTTTAATGTCACATAAACAGCAACAGAGACATGATAATAATATTCATCCGCCATGAACATCATCATTAACGTTCACATTTTGAAATGTTTTTTCGGAGGAATTTCCCCTTGGAGCTGTAAAGATATACTCTCACCAAGGAGACTGTATACGTGTTTGTACTCACTTTCACTTACTTACTGGATCTGTGATGTAAAAGGACAAACCGGCTGCAAATCTCCATTTGCCCTAATTGAACGACTTTTGGAGACACTTGTCGCTGAGCTCTCAGCTGTGTCCTTGCTATTCGAGAGTGCAACCCCTGCTAAAGGAAGGGAGGCGGGGGGGGGGGGGGGGGGGGGCCCAAAAAAGGGGGGGGGGGGGGGGGGGGCTCCAAAAAAGTCCCATGAAGCCCAATTAGAATTCTGCTTCACTTCACTTACTGATTGAACGAGGTAATCTGTTCTCATTTAAATGATAGCATTCCTGTCAAGCATGGGACCCGCTTAGTCATGGAAAACAAATGAGTTCCCTATCCCATGAAAACTGTTGTCGGCGCTGGCGGGAGTATAGAAACGGGCCGAGACGGGCGCCGGCGTGCATTGTTGCCAATCGCCACATCGGCGAACTGCAGCATTGTGGAGGACGGCACTGTCGAACTTTTCCAAAGAGACCCCGAGACATCCACAGATGTTGGCGCTTCACTGTTATAAATGGGCCTTGTCTGCGAGACGCCGCTGCCCGTGACATCATAAAAGTAGCGATGCTACGGGAGTGTCTGTATCCCCCCTTCGTCACAGACGCCATCACTCACAAACACAAACAGATGTTCTTTATGTGATCCCCGTGTCACTTTATTAACATCAGCTGTTGTGTGTAATACAGTATGTGTCAGGAGCGTCTTCAAAAGGTGGAGACGCTACCCATTTGTCATTCTGTGATTTGTTTTTCTTCGCTGGCACCCCGTGCCGCTCTCTTTGCCTGGCGTAATGAGGAACGTGCTGTCTGCTCCCAGTCGCCGGGGAGCTTGTCACAGCATGGAAAGCTGCCACAAAAATATGCTGAAGCCAGCACATGGGGGGGAAAAAAGACAACCTGCCCCAGAATGATGATTTATTCACACCAAAGACGGCAATTGACGTAAGGAGGTGTGGAAACCCATCTTAATGCCTTTTCCCCCCATCTTTTTCTTCTTTTTCCGAATTCTTCTCTCCAGGTGGGCCAAAGGAGGAAGTGTAATCAAGGAGGTCTCTGGAGACACGTATGAGGTGATCGTGGACCACTCCTTCTTCACTGAACCCGTGTCCTGCGAGGTCACCAACCCCCTGGGCAGCACCAACATCAGCCGCAATGTCGATGTTTACTGTGAGTGGCTCTTTCACTAATGCTGGCAATTAGAGCTGCAGCCAATTGTAATATGTTAATCTATTGATTATTTGTGATTTATTAAAGCATTTCTTTGAATAGGCAAAACAAGGTACGAATGTGAAAATGACAACTTGTCCTTTATTCCAACAAACACAAAAAGTATTAAAAAAAAGGTTATATAAAAAAAATTGCGAAATAACAAAAAAGCAATTACAACACTATAAAAGTATAGCTAAAAATATCTATAGCTATATAATAATAATCACAATAACATAAAAGTATATATAAAAAAATCTCTATTTGTTCATTATACGACGAACATTTTCATTTCCAGAAGGCCTATTGACACTATCACTGGGAGGCATGTGTGTGTGTGTGTGTGTGTGTGTGTGTGTGTGTGTGTGTGTGCACTAAACTCCAAAACCTAGTGATGTTGGATGATGACTGATCCATTGAGTAACAATCCTCGTCTTTGCAGTTGGCCCTCGAATGGCTGCCGAGCCCCAGTCTTTGCAAGTGGACCTGGGATCTGATGCCGTTTTCAACTGCGCTTGGACCGGCAACCCCTCCCTCACCATAGTGTGGATGAAGAGGGGATCTGGAGTGGTGAGTGCATTGATTTCTGCTGCTCCACGGCTATTTTCGAGATGCATCATTATGCCGCGTGCCTGCTGTGTACATAGTACCCGCGTTGTGTCATCGCCATGTTTGTTTTGAAATGTCCATTAAAGGTTTTCGAAGCCATTATAGTCCAAACCTTTTCTCATGAGATCTGTTGCTTTCATCCACAAATTCAGACTCATTCCACCTTCTCCTCTGTCAACATATAAAAGGCCAAAGCCAGAGTCTAAATTGGATTTTAATAATTGAGGAGAGGTGCCCTTTAAGGTATTAAATGGTCCATGTGCCGCCTTAATTCTCCCCTATAGCCGTTTCGTGTTGCTATCTGAAATGCATAAGGTGTATATGGTGTCACTTCATGAACTTTTGACTTTTTGCCGCAGGTTCTCAGCAACGAAAACCTCCTGACGCTGAAATCCGTGAGACAGGAGGATGCCGGGAAGTATGTTTGCCGCGCCGTGGTCCCGCGTGTGGGAGCTGGGGAGAAGGAGGTCTCGCTCACTGTCAACGGTATTTTTTTTTTTTTTATATGACTTGCACACATGCAGACTCACGTCTGCTAAAGTTGTCGAACACATAGGAGTGTGAATCCGGGGATGGCCGGGGTCAGCGGCAGCAAGAAGAAAGCAATTTGTCACAGGAGTCAGTGTTGTGCTTCCTCTACAAGAGAATATACAGCTTAATTGTCCTTTTTTATTCTTTAAACTTGCTCTTTGAGACACACTTAAAGGTGCAGTGTGTAACATTTTGATTCGTTTTTGTCACTTTTGTCTTTGAAATAGAATCACAAAACAATTATATAAAGCCATTTTGACATTTAATAATCACCCCAATGTATGACTTGCTTTTTAAATAATCGTAAGAATAGACCTTTAATGTATGTTTTACACCAGGAGCGGGTCCACCATAAAGGGGCCACCATGTTTTTACAGTAGCCCCACGTGGACGTACTAAATATCTTTTGAGCTTTAATGACAACTGAAGGCTACCTACATGCTGGAATGGGAAGGGTGAGGTGATGGATGCAATATGCAACTTAGAGGTTTAGTGTGTAATATGTGGTGATACCCAGTGATGCAGTTGCAAGCTGTATCCATTGTCTCACCATCACCCTTCTGAGCATGCAGGAAAACCTATGGTAGACTTGTGTCATTCAAATTCAAACGATGTTTAGCATGTCCACTCTGAGCTACTGTAAAACATGGAGGCCCCCGTAGGGAGGACCCGCTCCACATGTAAATATACATTGATGGATTCATTTTAGGGAAATGTAAAAAAAAATATTTTCAACAATTTGCTGATTATAAATTCATGAAGATGTCGGTATGTAATTCTTTTCTAATATTTTTAGAAATGACAAATATGATGAAAATCGTACACACTGCACCGTGAAATTTACCAGTCAGGTACAATTTATTTTCCTCGAGAAAGTAAAAAAAAAGGTTTTCATTGTGAAGCCTTTAACTGTGGAAATGCAATAAATACAAGCTTGCAGGATAAACAGGTACGGAAATGTACTTCAATGCAAATGACATTCTGCATGAGTAACAGAGGCCGCCCGCCTTCCTTCTGAAGCACTGTGTGACTAATGAATACCAGCCTTGGTGGGAGACCTGGCAACTCTCAAACAAATGACTTCATTATCAGTGCTTGATATTCAGGGGGAGCGACGTGTTGGTGTGGCAGAGGTTCTTAGCTGTGGGAGTTTACGTGTCCCTTATTTCCTCCCCCCTCGTGTCGAGAGAGGCATGAGCCAAAGCAGAAAAACATTTGAAATGAAACAAATGAAAGAAACATTTTTGAAAGCCAACAAAAGCCGAGGGGCAGCCTCCGGTGCAGACGGATGAAACACAATGGGGTGACATCACGGACGCCACGTCCACCGTAATATGCAGTCTATGGCCAAAAGACTGTAAGCTGCACTGGTTAGAAAGTGGTTGGATATATTTGAAAAAAGCAAAGATGTTCTTCTCGGATTCTGTACATTAGCTTCCCTGTGAGCCACAATCAGCTCCCTCCATCCCACTTAAAACAGAAGCGAAAGAGGCAGAAGGCAAAATCATGAGTAATTCCATTGTCTCCTGTTCTTTTGGATGGCAACCCGCACTGGCATGCGCTCGCTGCGCTGCCGTAATGTGCAAACAGAATGTATAATATATCCAGCGCACCAGTTTATTTTGATGCATCCTCGCCCGGCACCGTGTAACTATGGAGATTCTCAAAAAAAGGATGTCACCGGAGAATGAAGACGGATTGTTTTAATAAAGATTACAACGCCGAGCACAACTCTGGCAGACTTACAACAAAGCAGAAATGGCATGTTTATTTAGTCTCTGCGGGCTTCAAGTTTTCGAGCAGGTTCTGGATGACTTGTAGTGTTTTTATTTGTTTGTCTTCTTCCTCCTTTGTCCCCTTCTCGTCTTTTTGCACCTCGCTGCCTCGACTGGTATTTGACATTCAGAGGCATCCTGTTTTTTTTACCCCTCTGAATAATTGAAGTTCATTTTTTCTTTTTTCTTTTTCTTTTTCCAGACCACATGAGGAGTCATGTGGTCTTTGAGGAGATTGTCGGGCTTGTGAATTGCAAACCGTGCAGTTGAAGCATAGACTGTATGTAATGATGGACATAGCATCTTGTCGATGGCGAGCTCCTCCTCCTCCGACTCCCTGGCTCATTCAAAAAATGGACAAAGACATGGAACACACACATCTGTGGGTTCGGCCCATGGTGCCGTTGCATTACCCGCAGCGCATGTCAGGTCGGCCCAGGTGTCAGTCAAGAGGCCACGCCCCTTCATTATGCACAATAAAAAATAATAATAATCAGTAGTTTGTACCAGGCTTTAAACATGTTTCATTCACCTCTTTGGGGATGTGAATGTGCTCCCTTTTGGAGTCACCCCCAGTGGCCACCCTATGAACTGCAGGTTTTCCCTCCTCCTTCTGTGCTTCGTCCGTCTGCAGCGGAGGTTGCCCCTCGGGTTGAAGTGATGGTGTCAGGGGAGGATGGGTGCTTCATGAACCGTCCTGTGCCACGCCTCCAGTTGAGATGCACTCTTTAACTCCGCCCCGACATCAGAGACAGTCAGCGGTACTTGATTGATTCTGACAGTGAATAAGTAGCATCACGGATGAGAAGGCTTCTCACGGAGGACTAGCCATGATACAATAACATTCCCGTGCATATTCAGAAGATGCAGCACATTCGCTGTTTGTTTTCCCTGCAGTTATAGCCCCCCCCCCCGTTTCCTTAACGCTATCATTTAAATTACATGTGTTTCACAATTTGTCATCCTTCCGTCTCCTCGACGCTGCCGCGCGTCACCGACTCCCACTGTGGCGCACTGCATCGACTCGAGGATCCCTGCGTCCCCCCGGGGACGAATGTAATTTAATTATAATCAAACAGCTAGCAGGGGAGACGCGCTTTGTGTTTAAGTCACTAATGGATATATATTGCCTACCCTTGTCAAACATTTTCTGAATGCAAAAGCGTCTTGGCATTCCGCCTGCGTCACATCCGTCAAATGGCTCCATGCACTGTGCATGATTATTCATACAGCATATAAATATATGTGTTTCCCTCTGTCCTGCAGAAGTTGGACGTGAGAGAACTTATCTGACACGCTTGAAAGGACTTACCGTGTATATGCTCAAGGACCATATAGCCATGCAATATATATTAATTAACACATGCATGTCAGATCAGTGCAGCCATTTGTGTGTGTGTGTGTGTGTGTGTGTGTGTGTGTGTGTGTGTGTGTGTGTGTGTGTGTGTGTGGACTATGCAATATGTATGACACATATTGCAGTGCTTCAGCAGCCTGGGAGGAGAAAGTCCGTTTTCAACAAAAAAGGGAGAGGGAGGGTCGGAGCTTCTCCTCTGCTATCCCATGGAGAACAGCGTCGTTATAGATCTTTTTTTCCCCCTTTCTGAAGTTTCTCTTTCCAGGCAGCCTTTATGTGCATAGCTAATTAGCATCCCAGCCCCCTTTAAACTACTGGCAATAACAATGTTTAAGGAAGAGCGGCGCCAATTAATGTAGGAGGGAGCCGCAGTTCAAATGTGGCATATTTTGATCTGACCGCCCCCTTCATCCAAAAATGAAGGGGGGTGGGGGGGGGGGGGTTATGTGCACTTCATCCAAAAATGAAGGGGGGGGGGGGGGGGGGGGTTATGTGCACCTGTCACAAGACCTCCCTCAACTCAGAAACTCATTTATCATGTGTAGGAAGGACCTGGAATATCTAAGTCTCTATTTGTGAGTTCAGAACATTTCTGACCGAGAGTGGTTCACATATCAAGAAGAGTATTCGTCCTGTCTGGCTCACACTTGGCATATATATGATTTTGTGCAATTTGGATATTTGATGTGTTGAATATTGATAAAAGTTTGACTAAAAGTCAATTACTTGTCTCTGGCAGTGCATGTCGGCTGGGACTCTAGGAATGAACAGTTATTTGTGCAGGAGTGGTAGCGCCGCTTCAAGGTTCCACATTTCTTAGACCCAGTTTCTTCATTTTCAGGGTCATAAATAGTAAAGTAGCTATTGGCTGTTCGGAAAGTCGCTAGAAGTTGACGTAATGTAAGCCAGGGATCAGACTACGGGGACATTGCACGAGTCATTTGTAGTCTGGACATAGAGGGGAGGTCCTCTCCGGCTCGGACTGGCCACCTGCGAGTGCTTTGGGGTGGGGGAGGGGCCCACAGCAGCATCTGCTCCTCAACGGGTAGAGTAAGAACAAGTCTCCTAAAGTCTCCAAAAAGTTGCTAGTTTTGTCGCCGGTTGCTCTTTTGTAAAATAATTGCCAGAGGGGTCTGAATACTCGCTAAATATAGCAACAAAGTCACTCATTTGGCAACACCGGCCTAGACTTCTGTGGGCAGCTGGACCAGTCTGTTGTGACATATAGGACTCTTACTGCCGTAGTGACAACAACTCAAACAGGAAGTCGTGTGAGAATCAAAAAGCTGACATAGTATGGTCCCGTAAAAAGGCCAAAAAAGAGTGCCCCCTTTGGTGTAGTACATTGGGATTTGTAACTAGAGGTTCTCCCATATGCACAGAGTACACCTATACAACCCACTCAAAAGGTAGAAATGTACTGTATGACCCCGTGATAGGACGATTGAAAACGTTTTATTGTTTTTATACGTTTTTATATGTTTTTATTCATTGAAATCATGCTTTTCCCTAAAAGTTGCAAACCACGTGATTCTAAAAGTGGGCTTTTGCAAATGAATTTTATGAGCATGATGTAAAGATCATGGTTCGTGGAGGGGAACAAAAACAAGGGTGTGAGAGCGCTGTCTGCAATAAGATGTGCGCCGTGAAGTATTCATGGTTCAAATGTGTGTGTTTCTACACAAGTGAAACATAATGGCTAAAACCCCCTGTTTGCCAGTTAGTGTTAGGAGATAGAATTATTTGTGATAACATTCTCCTCATCTGCTCCGACACCATCACCGTTAATGTGAAATAGTAGCTGAAATAAAAGCCGGCCAGATTAGGCCTAACGTGTGCTGTTATCATTCTAACACAGTCAAGCAGTCGACAAGCAAAGAACTGTGGAGCATAAAAAACTGTTGCATTCACCAAATTACAGTGAACTGTATTATTTAAAATCTCCATGGAAGAAGCAATCAAAATCATACATCCACAGTTAGTTTGCATTTGCAGAATGTAACATTTTAGAAGTTTTAAATTGACATACTCACATTTGTTGCACATCCGGTTTAAAAGCGTAAGAGTTCATTTGTGTCATTTGTTCACAAATTAGCATTAAAGGTACAGTGTAAGATTTAACATCATTTTTGTCACTTCTAAAAATATCATAAAACAATTACATACTGACATGTCCATGAATTTTTAATCACCTGAATATATTATTTTATCCTTAAATATACCCAACTATCGTGTATATTTACATGAGGAGTGGGTCCTCTCCACGGCGGCCGCCATGTTTTTACAGTAGCCCAGAGTCGACCTAATAAACCCCATTTGAGTTGGAATGACAACTAACGTTGACCATAGCTTCTCCTGCATGCTCAGAAGGGTGAGGTGATGGATACACCATGCAAATTCACCTCTAGATGTCACCAGATCTTACACACTGCACCTTTAAGCACTTCCAGGCAGTTTAAGCGTAATGGTCATCGTACCATGGAGGAAAATATGGTCATCCACGACAATACAAGACATTCCTCTTGGCTGCCCTGTGGCTGTTTGTGTGCTCTCTCTTTTATCAAACAAAGATAACATATAAATCAAAAGGGAGCTACATGGAGGTAGCAAAGGAAATGACAGGGTTTTAGTTCAAAGTGGATTCCTCCGTTTATACAGAGGAAATGTAAGCCCTGGCCTTTAGACACCCACACTGATATTGTATAATCAGGCTGCAACGTCCACTCCACAGTTTACACCTCCTCACAATGAACGAGCAGAACATTGCACCCAACATTTTGATTAGTTCCCTCGCCACTCGCATTGATGTTGTAGTGCCGCCCACAACCCCATCCCACACATACTTACATTCCAGTGTGATAGAATTATTTCATTATATTTCCTCATTTGTTGACCTGATCCATAAACCAGATGCCCATAGGTCAGACCTGGGCATTTCACGGTCCGTGGGCACTGTTTTTTTTACAGAAAGCTAGAAAAAAATGGCCAAAATACGCTTTTATTTTGAAATGCCTCTGTTTCCTGTGTCCCCCTTGCTTTCTTAGCTTTCAAAATAAAAAATAAAAGCCCCACATTAGAAAACCACCCCCATTCATGTCCCGTACAATTTGCTTTTTAAATTGTTTTTTCTCCCCTATATTCCTGAGCATAAGGGAACTATTTGTATTTCTTGAAATGGATTGGTATTCCAAACTCTAATTTTCAAATATCACTTATTAATATCAGAATGCTAAATTAATTTTCCGGACACACAGCTGATAAAATTATGTTGTTTTCACATCCATTTCTTCCAGTTTCTTAATAAGATGGTGTTTGGAGTCATTGTTACTGAAATAAAGATGATATCGATAATACATAAATAAATAGCCCATAAATTGTTTTCAATATTCAAATTAAATGATAACAATGGGTCTTGATATAAAATGATGCATGTGTATCACATTGGTCAGATTTAAAGTGCACCGTCAGACATGTTGGTCTCAACTGTATTGGGTTGCACTGACACGGTAATTCCATGTTGACAAACCAGTGTTTGTCTCTCTGCATTCATTCTGCAGAGAGAGTGCATGCAAGCAGCAGCCTTCAGGCTTCCTCCAGCAGCATACCAAGACGCCATCTGGCAAAGTCTCATTAAAATGCTAATTCATTTTAATAAGAGACAGGTAATAAACTGCAATTATGTATCGTCAGAGAGATGGCAGAGAGCAGGAGTTTGAGGAAAGTTGGCAGGGATGCGCGTTGTCTCGCTAATCAAGGAGCTGCCTCGCTTGCCACCCCCTCAAATCCTTGTTCTTAACCTTAACCATCACAAGAGACATGTGTAATGTTTGATTGTAACAGCTTTTCAAAAGGTCTTTTTTCCCCCAAGTAAAATAAAGGATGGAATTGGAAACCCTTGCCTCTAGAGTGAGCGTGGCCTCCAGTGTTTAAGTTTGAGGAAAGGGTGTTTGCAGAGGTTACTCTCGACCTGACGGTCCATTTAACCAACGTGGATTATAAATAAACATAAAAGGATGAATTTGCAGCTTATCACTCATTTAATGTACTGTATAATAATTGTTTGGTTGCAAATACCAGCCTTTGCAATGTTAACATTTGACTTTTTTTGTTAACCGATTTCAGCTACACCATCGGTACAGTCAGTTGGCTGTTGACATCCACCATAGTCTCTGTTGAGTTGGACTCAAGTTTGAAATGCTAGTATTCTATTTATTGTCTGATTCTCAGTGTGCTGGGTCATTGTATCTTCAGAAGTACAACAAATGTGCACTGCAAGAGTTTTCTTTATATTTCTTGACGAGCAGGAGTGTCCAGTTCTGACTAACATAAACATTGCATGTCTGTGGAGGTGGATCAAGACCCCATCTTCCAGCCAGCACAGTGACCTTAATGACCTCAGTGACCTTAATGACACATGGTAACAAGAGGAGTCAACAGCTTAGCAGGGGTGCCCATGTTTTTTCACCATGCAAGCTCCTTTTTTATGACCAAGTCAAAGCAATCTACCAGGTTGGCGGTGATTTGTTGGCGGTGATTTGTTGACAGGGTGGGGGGGGGGGCTCTCTCACTCTGTGTGTGTGTGTGTTTGTGTGTGTATGTTTGTCTGTGTGTCTAGCTCTCTATGATTTTGGTTATTTTTGTCACTTTGTTGCAAAACAATTTTATACTGACATTTTCATACATTTATAATCACCTGCATTCTCCATTACCCTTAAATGAGCCCATTAATGTATATTTACATGAGGAGGGGGCAATTGCCTAGATTGAATATTTACAAAGCATCTTTTGAGCCTGAATGACAACCCAGAGCTACCGTAGGTTCTTCTGCATGCTCGGATGGGAAGGTGAGGCGATGGATACAACTGTGCCTGTAGATGTCTGCAAATCTTAAACACTGTACCTTTAATGGAACATTGGTCATTTGACCAAATAATGAGAATTTGTTTAGACAAGAAAATGTGTTCTGACAAAGTGTTCATGTGTGGTTTTTTAGTCACGAAATGTCCAAAGAATTAAAAACAAAATCTCTCAGAATGGAGCAACCCTGCAATGTGAAAAAAACCCAATATTTCACATTTAAATCTGCATGATATTTTTCAGATATCATTGATTATGATGGAGTGGGTCTGGCTGCCTGTGTGTCTGTGACTCATAATGGCATTCAAATTAGAAATCTCTGAACGATAGTGGGGAGCAGTCAATCGAGAGAAATGTTTTCGGAAAAAAAAAAGTTAGTTATATGCAAGCACCAGAAGACAAATTATCATGGAATATATTTTCAATGAAGCAGAAAAGGGAAATGAAGGGAGAAAAATGCTGTTTGTGTGGAGCCTCATTTGTTTCCAAGTATCATCAAGATAACCTTGCTCTCTGTAAAAGTGGCAGTCGGAGCATATCCCGCCATCAAGGCCCAGTAGTCAAGTTAGATTCAATCAAGCTGAACCAAATTGTGGAGACTGATTTGATGTGATTCACCCAACTATGACTGTTTCTAATCAATAAATCCATTTAAATATCTAGGCCCTATAAAGGCCCTATCTTACAATTGTTTTTCGCCCTGTAAAGCAGTTGTGCCTTAACCCAGTGGTTCTCAACTGGTCTGGGTTCGGGACCCACCATCACCCTCTAATGACGAGCCGTGACCCAAATAGAGGAAGGTTTTCAACTTTTCATATTCATTTAATGAAAAGATGTGGCAGTTTGATTTTGTGCTCAGTGTCGTCCTTGTGAATCCGCCCTGGTCAATTTGCATATGTAAACAAACTGCTTGTTTTCTTCTATGTGATATGTCATATCATTTCATCTTCTCCTGCTTATCCAGAAACCTGGGTCACGGGGTATTTCGACCAGTACACATGGGGCCATTGGAGGTATCAGTGTCAGGGCCAGTGACACTGCAGCATATGTGATATGGCTGGTGTCTATTAGCATTATAGGGCATTATAGCCACCTATTGTTAAGGGGTGTGAATAGACAGCACACCAAAAATAAAAGAAATAAAAGGTTAGAGGCCTGCAACCCACTGAAAATGGTTTTGCAACCCACTTTTGGGTCGCGACCCAACATTTGAGAATCACTGCCCTAACCCACATTCCATCCATGCTACAGTTTTTCTTGTAATTTGCCTGATATGCTTGTTTCATAAGCAACCCCCCCCCACCCTGTTGTTTATATTTCTATATTGCAAACAATTGTCAATTCCTCCTGCAAACAGGAGCTCTTCAGGACCAAAGGGGTAATCTACTTCAAAGACAGAATTGGGTCATGTGTGACATCTTGTCTTCATATTAGCGCTGTCACCTGGTGTGAACAGCCTCCGGACCAGATGGCCGGCCGACCAGTCGTTTAGGATGAGCTGCCCTTGTCAGATGAAATCTTGTAGCCTGACCAAGGTTTAACACATGCTGGCTCCCATGTCCACATACCTGCAACTGCTGCTAATTGAACCAGACCTGATCACACACTTGATCAGGTGATTCTAATGAAGATGTTCCGTTTAATCAAAGTGGATGCTACTGGAAACCTGACGTAGTCCCTTTCTTAGCCTTCAAAATAAAGGTAAAACCTGATTTAGGCTTAGAATGTCTTTTTAAGATTATATCAGACCTGGGCATTTAATGGACAGCGACCCACATCCGGCCCACACCGTTGTTCAATGTGGCCCATTGGGTCGAGTACGAGCTGCACTGTTTTACACATGAAGCTACAAAAAATGCGTCGGGATGTCTTTTGTCAGATAATATCAAACCTGGGCATTTCAGTACGAGCTGCACTGATTCATATATGAAGCAGGGAAAAAAACTGCCAAAATATGCTTTTATTTTGAAATGCTTCTGTTTCCTGTGTGTGATTCTGTCATTCTTGATGTTTACATGTGAGGATGGAAACCAATTATGTCCAGGCTTCGTTCACTGCACCTTCCCTCACTATCAGCCTGCAAAATAAAAGTACCAATAGATAAAGACATTTTTCAGTGGTTCTCAACTGGTGGGTCGAGACCCAAAACTGGGTCGCAGACATTTTCAGTGGGTCATGGGCCTTTGACTGAGAAAAAAAGTTTACCTGTGCTTTTATTTTGAAGTGGATTTTTAGAATGCATCGGAATGATGAGACATTTCAGAGATTGGACATTTTGCTAAATTTGGGTCGCGGCTTGTCATTAAGGGGTGATGGTGGGTCCAGAAGCCAGACCAGTTGAGAACCACTGATAGAGATAAATACGTAAAAAAATGAATTTCATGAAACGGTTACAACGGGTCTTGATGTAACAAAGTTTGTTTGGCCCTCCCCTAATAATTGCCCACCCCTGGATTATATAACGCATTACGCATGGAGGTATAACAGGATCAGACATGTTTCTTCTCTTGTCTCTGGTGTTGGGTCCATAGTGGAGCAGGGCCTTGATGTTTAGTTATTGTCTGACCTTTCTCTGCGGGGGTCAAACCTGCCAGCAGCAGATTGATTGAGGTGAAACACAGCGACAAAGGTGTTATCTGCCCACAATGGCATTTCTCTCCTTCCATCTGTGTAGCCCTGATTACACTCGAAAGAACCGCTGTAGCACTCTACAGCCACGTTTATCTCAGTGGGAGAAATCAAACCGGCCATAAATCAACAATTTCTTGATCCAGAATGAGGTCTGGGGCCCCTCGCTTGTGCCCTTCATTCAGTCCTGCCCGTGTCCTTGGCTAGATTGTACCGGGGGATGAGGCATGTTCGTAACAGCCACGCAATACAATTTTCTCCCCCCGGAGTCCCGAATGACTGGAACACTTCAGGTGTTACTGCCTGGAACGGAGGAGCCATTACAACATAATGTGCCCAAAGTTCTGGATTTAGCTGAGTTGTCGCATGACCTCAGACTCTAAATGAATTTAAAGGTGCAGTGTGTAAGGTTTGGTGACCTCCAGAGGTGAAGTTGCGTGTTGTATCCATTACATCACCCTCACTCTTCCGAGCATGCAGAAGAACCTATGGTTGTAATTAAAACTCAAAGGATTTTTAGTATGTCCACTTTTACTACTGTAAAAACACGGCGGCCTGCAAAGGGAGACCTCCCCCCTCTTCATGTAAACATTAATGGGCTCATTTTAGGGTAATGGAAAAAAAAAAAAAACATTTTCGGGATCATAAATTCATGAAAACGTGCAGTGCTGTTGTTCCTCTGTGCCATTTATGTATATAATCTCTTTTTTTCCACTGCTGTTTTTATTTTTGTTATGGGCAGCTGTTGGTGTTGTAAAGCAATTATACAAATAAATATTGATTGATTCTTCTCTCAGGTTTCGTGAGTCATCATCTAACTTCTGTTTCTATGATTTTTATATGTATTTTTTGTTTATTCCAGGGCCACCGACTATCTCCAGCACACAGACGCAGCAGGCGCTGCACGGAGAGAAAGGACAAATCAAATGTTTCATTCGGAGTACACCTCCTCCAGACCGCATTGTGAGTACATCAAACTCTTTTTTTCTAATTTCACCTTTGTCAGTGCAACTTTGTTTGTTTCCTTTGCAACAATCTATGAAATACAATAGGATTTTTTTTTTTTTTGATGTTGTAGCCTCCTCGGTTTAATTATGATCTGGCTCTCAAACTGATGGTTCAGATGCTCCTTTATTTTAAATATAGGGGCATGCTTTGTACACATGAACCACCACCGAGTAGCAGAATAACATAAAACTAACATGCATTGTAAAACATGCAATGTAGAGCAAAAACATCCGCAAATCCTCATCATCCAGGTACTAAATAACCTTGTATGTTGCATTTATTATACTTTATGACTGTAATCTTGTCTCTCCTCTGGTCGTTCCCTTGGTTACTTGCCGTTTTAGGCTCTTCAAAATTAAAGCACCCACGGCAACGCAAGCTCCTGCTTCTGGTTCAGGGCTCTTGAAAATAAAGGCATGTGCTAATAAAAACAAAAACAGATTAACATAAATAGAAGTGGGACACTATTGAGTCCTTTACATATATATATATTACATATATATATATATATATATATATATATATGTGTGTGTGTGTGTGTGTGTG
>JAFBJT010106423.1:9929-35242 GCA_016785325.1 Chascanopsetta lugubris
GGGGGGGCTGAGGTGGGGGGGGGGGGCGGCGAACAGTCAATGTCAACATTGGGAATGAAATCAAAACAACTAAGATAATAATAATAATGAAGCAGTTTTTCAAGCTTCATTGGCATTTGAATCCCGCCACACTATCTCTGCTTCCACGACAATGTTTCCCCTTTGTTTTTTTCTGAATGCTGACAAAGCAATTTATGGTGTTGCAGGTTCAACATGCAGCGCTGTGCAAGTCAAAGATAACTCAACCCCACTGCTGCTGCCGCCGCCGCTGCTGCTGCTGCTGCTGCTGAGGCCAGAAACCCGAGCGTCGGAACCCTGCAGCTCCCCCTGTGACACCGGCACCAACTTACACCTCCCGGGAGGATTATGCCATTATAGCTGACGACTTGAGCTCCCGCGGCGAACCACGGCTACACAGCACAAGCACTCCCCGCTCGCCTGACGCACGGCAGGCAACATGGATGACCCCTACCAAAACAATGTGAACCAGCAGGTGCAGCAGGGCGGAGACTACACCTACACCCAGGAGGGAGGAGGCGGCGGCGGCGGCGGCGGCCAGGACGGCGGCTACCCGTACCAAACGGACTACCCTGCCCAAGAGGAGGATGCCGCCAGCGATGACACGGAGGGGGCGGACGAGGATGAGCGCATGTACGAGGGGGAGTACCAGGGCATCCCCCACCCCGATGAGATCAAGGAGGCGCGGCGGGCGGCCCGGGCGGAGGCCCGCAGGAAAGCCCGTCAGGCCGTCCAGCAGGAGGAGGAGGAGGAGAACCTGCCCGAGCAGTACGAGGCCATCATGGAGGACTGCGGCCACGGCCGCTTCCAGTGGATGCTGTTCGCCGTGCTGGGCCTGGCGCTGATGGCCGACGGCGTGGACGGCTTCGTGGTGGGGTTCGTGATGCCCAGCGCCGAGAAGGACATGTGCATATCCAACGCCGACAAAGGCCTGCTGGGTAAGTGACGGTCTGCACAGCCCAGGTCAAAGGTCATGCTTTGAACGGGGAAAGGGTTCTCGATGTGTGCAGCACTTTGCCGAGTCTTGGAGACGCCTCGAAGCGCTTTGAAGTAGAGTTTACATTCACCCAGTCACACAAACATTCACACTGTTCATCTATTGGCAGCACTTTTGTGTCTGTGGGACAATGTGGGGTTCAGTGTCCTGCCCTGGGACACGTCAGCCTACAGAATTGGGGGGTGGGGGGGGGGGGGGGGGGGGGATCGAACCCCCAACCTTCTGGTTCAGAGGACAGCACCTCTAAGCCCCTTCAGCCACAGCTGCCCAAATGTGAAAAGTCGTTTTTTTGTCAAATCATCGTGTAACTGAGGCCTGAGCTGGAGGAACATTTCATCTCGAACATCTGTCCCGTGCTGACTCGGCAGTTACTGGGGGAGCTCGAGCAGGGGGCGGAGCCAGCGGTGGGACCAGAGGGGCAGAGATCTGATCAGCCCCCCTCAGTGCATTATATTCATGCACTGCATCTCCAAAACAAACAAATGCAATATGAATCAAATATGCATCTGATGGGAGTTGAACATGTGACTGGCCCATCTATGTAACTGAGGGGAACGGTGGCCCCTTTATGTGGGCCCCCCCCCCCCCCCAAAAAAAACACACAAACAATGCTAAGTGAGTTAGTGCACATGTTTGAGTGGGACAGATTTACAGCCTCTTGGAAAGCAGTGAGAGCAGCTAATTGAGATCATCTGTCAGAGACTTCCCATCTCCTCTTCCTCTGCTTCCTCCTTCCCAGAGAAGAGGAAGTCATCATCTGAACAATCTGTTGTTGTTCTTGGCTCCCAAACAAACTCTCTGCATATGTTTGGCTCTTCGTGGAGAAATGGCTGCAGATCACGAGCAGAAGTAACCTCTCAGTGTCTGGGACAGAGTGGAGGGGGGAGGAGTTAGAGATCCTCCATTAACCAATGAAACACTCTTCATCTTTGCTGTAATATATATTTGACTCAATAGCAATAAAACAATACATTCATCGATATCAGTCTAATTCCTGCACAGTGAGGAGATTCAACAATGACTGAAATTTTTTGAACTGATTTGCATATAAATAGTATGTGTCAAATCTGGAATTAGATTTTCTTTTATTTGCACTAATTCCAAAACTTTTCACATAAGAAGTGATGACATTTAAAAAAGAAACTAATAAATGACTCGGCTCCATGATGTTTTTGCAAAGTCATTCTGACTTTTAACAAAAAAATGAATGAAAACAGCTCATTACCTTAAATACACATTAAGTGAAACACATTAAGTGCTGCCACAGCTGCAGTGAAGCCAAAGTAAATGCACTATTTAATTAAACTATTTATCTTTAATTGTATATAAATGCAGCATGTTAAATGTGTTGAATTTGTAAAAAAAAAAAAAAAGATTAGTAAATGAATGAATGAATGAATAAATGAATGAATACATACATACGTAGATTAATAAATGTATGAATGAATGAAGAATGAATAAATAAATAAATAGAGAATGGTAGATAATAAATCAGTCGATCAACAATGGTGGATAATAATTGAAAAAATAAACGTTTGGACGCTTGTGATGATCCAGCCATGCATTTCCCTCCCAGTGTAGTGGGGTTTGGCTCAGCCAGCAGATTAGCTTCCCTGAGTCTTAGCATTGGTGCTACATGTGTCTGGAAGGTGACTTGAGCCAATGCATGCTAATTTTAGAGACAGCCACCAGCACCACCCAACACGTTCTGCATCAGCCAGCGCCACACACACACACACACACACACACACGAGCGAAGACCACAGCGGCTGTGACAGTCACAAAGAAAAGTACTACAACCCTCTGCCACTGACACGAGGAAACGGCTTCCACACTGAAATCACGTGTCAGGTGATGATGAGAATAACGAGCGGCTAATTCCGACACATAACAACAGCCGTCACAAAAACAAGGCCCCGGCTGAGTCAGGAGGAAGGAATGGCAAAAGGTTCTCATGAGTTCATGAGCTGGGAATGACAATTAAATCTTTTTTTTCTTCCTTTCCAAACTATAAAACACACAAAGACACACTCACACACACTCACAGGGAGCCAACATTATTTCAAGTGAGCGCTCCACTCAGAAGCAGAAATTGTCTCAAGCACAAAAGGGGGCATTATGTGTCAGATGTGCATTTATTTTCAAGGTGTGCGAGGCATGCGTACGAAGAAGAAGAGAAAAAAGGAGGTAACAAATATCGGTTTCGTTAGGAAGAGCTAAGGTGGTGGTGGTGCTGTGGGGGGGAGGAGGAGGAGGAGGGGGGGGTCATATTTCCTAATGCCTGGTCTTTGCCTTAACCTTGTAAAATGAGATGACAGGTCCTAAAGCGCAGACTTGTAATTGCAGCCGTTTAAAATGGGGGGGGGGGGGGGGGAGAGAAAAAGGGGGGGGGGGGCAGAGAGAGACACCCATGGTTTGGGGAAAAGAAAAAAAAATTATGCTGCTTTAAAGGATTGCAATTGCCCAGTGGGACCTGTGAGGTGCTGAGCTAAATGAGTAAGTGTGCATAATTACAGCAGCGGCTGATTGTGTCTAAACAAATAAAGTGAATTTATTTATAAATACGGCCTTTGCATGGCCCGTGCTTTAATATTATAATTATCATTGTCTTTTTTTTTTTTTTTTAAGAAAATATCTTATTTCCTGCAGAGGTGCACATGCAGGTGCAATTGAATAAAACTGCACTTTACATTAAAAAAAAAAATTACATATTTTTGCAAGGGCAAAATTTTTAAATTCTACTGCATGCTCCAGATTTCTTGATGTCTTTACACATTTTGACACATGCAAATCACTTTGTTGAAAAGGCACATCTGCATGTTGATTTCATCTGGGTGGATTTACATTGCTTTACAGTGGTGATGGTGGTGGTGGTGGTGGTGTGAGGGGGTCCGGGTGCTCGGCTGCAGTTTGTGTTATAGGAAAAAAGGGCATTTTTGATGAGGCTGTGCAAACACACCAGCCAGCTGCATTATTCAGGGTGGAGGGGGTGAGGGGGGTGGGGGGGGGGGGGGGGGTAGAGGGTTGAGTGGAGTAGAGGGTTGGAAGGGGGGGGGCTCAAAAACATGCACTTGTAACCTGGGACACCACAGAGCCTGCACAACAACAACTAATCATAATAATATTATTAATAACCATCATAAAATAATAAAACAATAATAACGTGGTTTTATTATTTGTAAAATGTTGAACATTTCATTTAAAAAGTTGCAGGTATCATATTTTTTTAAAGGTCAGGTGCACATGACTTCCCATTAAATCCATTATGTCCTTTTTCATGGCAGAGGCTCCTAGCATTGTTAGCATGCTAGCTGCTGCTGCACACACGTCCCCTCACACACACACACACACACATTAGACATGCATACCACTGTACTGTAACACACTTCCTGTTGAGTTTGCACAACTTGCCTCTGCATTATTATTAGTTTGATAATTTTTTGGCACTTTTGGGGGGGGGATAACATCACAGCAGGAGGTGTGTATGTGGGGGGGGGGGGGCATGTGTGTGTGGGGGTGTGTGAGAGGGAGAGGGAGAGAGAGAGAGAGAGAGTGTGTGTGTGTGTGTGTGTGTGTGCACATAGGAAAATAACTGCCACTTACTGTGCGTGCTGTTGGAGAAAGTGATCCATTGGGAAGGTAGGGGCTTGTGAGATCGGGGATCATAATAAAGGGATAGCCCGGGTACGGTGGGCTCTTGAACAGCCCTCCATCTTGCCTTTTCGCAGCTAACATGGCGGGGGGGTGTGGGGGGTGGGGGTGGCAGCAGAGTGGAGAAGGAGAAGAAGAAGAAGAAGAAGAGGGAGGGGGCTCTGGCCCCGCCCTCTCTTTTGTTTTTGGGGAGGGAACATGGCGGGGGGTGTGGGGGGTGGGGGTGGCAGCAGAGTGGAGAAGGAGAAGAAGAAGAAGAAGAGGGAGAAAAGTTGTTTTAATAAATGTAGTGGAAGAAGACGAGTAACGAAGGGGAGGTGGCGGACATTGCCTCCGTCACACACCCATGATACACAGTAATGACACAAAGACACAAACACGGGGGACTCACCCTCCTCTAAACTTTCTCGTGTTTTGTCTCTGAAAGTTTCAGACCTAGGCGGGGGCCGTCTTTCCGCCTTCAAATGCAACGAGAACACAAGTACAAGTTAGAAGTATATTTTCAGCGATAGGACAAGAGTGAGTGTGAGCGGCCTGCGGCGGAACTTTTATTTAGCGCAAATTCTGGAAGGGAAGGTTCCGCAGCGTGTCGGTCCACAACTCAGTCACACACACACACACACACACAGAGACAGAGAGTCCACACTTCACTCACCTCCGAGTCCGACGAGCTGTTCTGATTCGTCTCCGACTCGTTGACCAGCGACGATTTGACATCCGCTAAATCCCTTTCTGCCGACGAGTTGTCGGAAATCTTCTCCTCCTGCTCCCCTTCGTCTTTGAACGCGATCATTTCATCGTTAGCGCCCAAGTCGTCCCCTCCACCGCCGTTGAGCTGCGGCATTTTTCTCCCCGAAAGCGCAAGAAAAATAAACTACTCTTCTTCTTCGCGTGTTTTAAAAAATGACTCCCCCGGAGAAAAAAAGTTGACAAAAAAAAGGAAAGAGAAGAAGAAGAAGAAAATGGAAGGAGAGAGTTGGGACCCCCCCTTCTCTCGCTCGCGTTGCGGTGCTTTGCTTGCTGGTGCCGCGGAGAAAGTCCGAGTTTAAGATAAGTTGTTTTCTCTTTCTTTCCTTTTCTTGAAGGGGGTCTTTGCAACTGGCGTTTTCCAAAAAAGCGTCTGTGAGTGAGGCGGCGGGGGTTGTTCGCGTTGTATAAAAACTAAAAAAGAAAAAAAAGAAGGGGGGATCTTGGCAGGAAAAGGAAGCCGGAGAAGGAGGCGAGCCGCTCGGATTGAGTGAGTTGAAGTTGGTCGGAGTGGTTTTCAGTTCAAAGGCGGCGCTGATTGACAGATAGAGAGGGATGGAAATAGAGAGAGTCTGGATTCGGGATTATTGACAGGGAGAAACACACAAGAAACTAATGAGATTCAAACAGGGAGGGACCTGAAGTGACGTTTTCATAAATAGGAGGAAAAAAAGGGGGAGAGAGCGAGAGAGAGAGAGAGAGAGAGAGAGGGAGGGAGGGAGGAGAGAGAGAGAGAGAGAGAGAGGAGGAGGACTGCTGCAGTGGAAAGGCAATGAGAGGAGGAAGGTAGTTTTTTGGGGAGGAAGAAGGGGAAGAAGATGATGCTTGGAAATGTAAATAAAAAAATAGAAATACAAAATAAGAAAAGGGGGGGGGATCACCTGACTCCACAGCTTCACACTGAAAAATATATTTTTATGTTTTTCAAAATTGTAACCCCACATATTTACCTTATTCTATTTTATTTATATCATTAAATACCACAGGCCTTGATTTGCTGTTTCCCTCATTTCATCATTTCTCCCTTAGATCTATTTTAGCTCCATTTTTATTAGATAATGTTTCCTCAGATCTATTTTATTATTATTTTTGCATTATTTATTTTTTTCTTCTGTTTTATTTTTGGGATGTGAGTGTGTTATTGCATCCTGCTTTCTTGACAGGTGTGATGTCCTCTGGGAACAACCTGGATTTTACACACACACACGCACGCACACACACACACACATACACTCACTTGGCTGTTTTCATTTTTTCCCTCACTAGCAACACTGGACACAAATAACTCCTCCACATTTGGACGCCCCATTTCTTTGTCTTATTTTTTATATATATATAGAAATTTCACCCTTAAAAAAACCCTTAATAAGGTTACGTGGATTTGCTGCCATTACATTTACATTTCCTGAATATATTATTTAACTGTATCTAATTATAATATATCATCAAAACCAAATTTTGCCCTTTAATTTGTTTGCTTTTCCTTTTACAGTAGATTTATTATATAACTGTAGAAATATATTTGATATTAAATGTCAATAATAGGTAAATATCTTTATAATAAATTAACAAATGACTGAAAATTAATAAATGTGTAATATTATATTCTGTTATTTCAATGTAAATATATTTTTACATACAAATCCAAACAATAGTTCAAAAAGCCATTGCTTTTATCTGAAATGTATATATGAATAGCAGTGGGAGGGGGGGTAAGAGGGAGGGGGGTGTGGGCTGTACCCTGCTGAACAAGGGGCTCGTGCATGTGTGTGTGTGCGTGCGCACGCTTGTCGCGCGTGCACGCGCGGTGATGATGAGCTCAGCAACCTTATCTCATCAGCTCGGTAGGAAATGCAGTTCCCATTATGTTTGATGGAGCAATCACAAAAATCAACAATGAATTTCAGATGGAACTGCAAGAAACAGAGCTGACACACACACACACACACACAAACACACACACACGCACACACACACACAAACACACATCCAGGTGACACTTACACTCTGTTGCAACATGGTTGGCTCCTCTCAAGCAAAATAAATCAGTGCAAGATCAAAACGAGGCATAGAATGGCTGATTAAAAAATATTGTTTCATGTCATCATGCTGTTAGACGCATGAAAACAAACATTATGACACTAATTCCTCTGTATCTGCTCCCAGCAGTGTTGTCAGACGCCAGTGACGAGGAAAACGTGTGCGCCGTGCAGCAGCAGCAGCAGCAGCAGCAGCAAAGTGACTGCGAATCCGCCTGCACCGACGCACCTAAACCAGGCGGCGCCATGAAAGCCGACTATTCCGGCTCCATGATCACTGATGTGCTTTATATCTGGGTGAGGGGAGAAGCCGTGCTGGCGTGAGCCGGCTGGGCCGCAGCCAGCAGTGTGAGGGAGCAGGCAGGGGAAAGGGGAAAGGGCTCGCCGCCTCTTGTTCTCATCCGGCGCGTCTGTGTTTAGGCAGTCGGTGGAAGGGGAGACACCCCGCCGCTCGGGGCCCTCCGAACCCGAGCCCACACAGACCAGACCAAAGCGGAGGAGCTCCAAGCCGGCCTCTCCCCGGATCGCCTCAGCAGGCACCTGAGAGTTTAGCGGGGGGGGGGGGGGGGGCGGGCGGGGTGTTTTTGTGGGGGGGGGGGGGGGGGGGGGGGGGGGGGGGGGGGCTGGCAGCGTGTTATCGTAGCCTGCCACGGGGACACCTGCCTCTGATTCTAATCTGGGCACCTTTAATATAAAGAATAAAAAAAATTTAAAAAGAAGGCACGATAGGCTGCCGTCACTGCTGAGGGACGGAGCACAGGGTATCGATCATGTGGCCCCGTTCACTCAGCAGCTGCGGAGCACGGGGACGGTGTCTCCTCCCGCCAACATGTCTGCGAGCAGGAGAAGAGACGAGTCCAAGTCTGCGGTGGCGTCATCGCTTTACCTTGACGGCGGATCCGCACCCGGCGCGCCTGCTTGCTTACATCACGTTCCGACAATCACACAGATTTAATCATAATTCTGTCTCCGCGCAGGGTTCGAGTCAAAGGGAAAAGGAGACAAATAGTGTGAATTATTCACAGAGTGAGAGTCACACTCCATGATGTTGTGTCACCTTGCTGATCGCTGCGCTCTGATAGTCGGCGTGGCTCCCACAACTTTGAAAACGCGTGGTAGTCAGCACATTTACAGCATCTGGAGACTATAGGAAGCTCTGTTTCATGTTGCCTCTATACAGTGTGTGACTCTGACAAAGCATCATGTCAAAGATGGACTAACCCAGAGATGTTTTTTTCTCTTTAAAGGCAAAGTCTGTAAAATGTCCACCAGTGGAAACACAATGTTTTGTTATTAAACGGATGGATTCAGGAGGATATAAGCACCTGAATGGACGTTACTTTAGAAATGAGCCAAATCAGGCGCACGGCCTCCTTATGGGGGCCGCCATGTTGCACCACCATGCTTTGACATTAGCCCATAATAAACAAGCTTTTGAGTTCTAATTGGAGGTGAAGGCTCACGTTGGTCGGAAGGGACTTGTGAGGTGAGGGGTGTTCCGCTGCAGTATACAATTCACACTCTAGATGTCACTGGATCTGCCGTACTATACCTTTAAGTACACTATTGTATAAGCTGCTGCATTCACTTCAAGTCACAGCGTGTGTACAATAATTAGAATGGCGATTCTTAAAAGCTTTTATCACAGTCCAGTTTTTATGTTGTTCATTTAAAGGAACACAAACACTTTGAATATGGAGTATTTATATAGCTTCTACAACTTTTGCATAATCTGCCAGGCAACAAAGAAAACCTGTTTTATGGGTCAATAGTTTTGTACAAAAATGTCGTGTGAATTCTGGGTAATTAAGATTTGCCGGCTTTGTTGTGTACACGTGGACACATTTGTGTACTACCACCTCTCCCAGTGATAAACACAGAATCCTAACACCTGCTTAAGTGAAGTCTACACAACAAAACTCAAAGAAAGAGATCTTTTAAAAACTCCTCTCTCACTTACACCAGCACCAAACTACTTTGAGAAATCACCTGCTTGTGTGTGAACACCCTCGCTGTTTCATCTTACTCGGGGAAGGCAGCAGTGGCTCTGCACATCCTCCACGTTTGCGCGCAGTTAATTACCCATCATGCATCCTTGTTGCCAGCCATGGCAGCTAAAAGGTCTCTCATTGCTGATTAACATATTACCGCTGGACATTTTTTCGTCTTTTCTCGGTAAAAGAAGTATTTTGTGATGTACCTGATGTGGATTGATGTATTCTGGTGAAGAAGTTTGTTCACTTTATTAAAAAAATGACTTTTTAACATTTAACTAATTTCCTCTAAGGTTGGGAGGACAGCATATTTTGGCATTTTATTGTCTGCAGCTTTTATGAATTGGATCACCGTGATAACAACGGTGGTTTGCGATAATTACATGTGCACTAATGGTCCTCATAGTAATATTTTGGGATGGACATGATGGAAAAACACTGTTAAATGCTCTTTATTACCTTAATTCTGTTCCTGTCACTTGAATTAGGAGCTATGTTTACATGGGCAGGCGCACTATGAATGAAATCCAGATTCAAATTAAAATGCATCATGTAAATACAGATAATTCGGATTCAGTACGGAACGACAGCGACGGTACAAACTGATTATTATTATTATCAGTATTATTATGTAAATATTTAGTCTGATCATATTTTCCTGTACGGGGTAAAATTACTCACATATGCATGTCTGACTCAAATGTAAACATGACATCTTTCTGTTTTTGTTGTAGCCAGAGTAGTTAAAGACTTGCCCTACCTGTGCTCCGCCTCTTTGCCCATCTTTGGAGGAACCAGGAAGTGGGAGGAGTTAGGCATCTGCTAGATGGCAATGAGTGATCCGCCCACAATGCACCTCTTCAACACTCTGCAGGAACCTAAAAAGAAAGCAGAAAAGTCTATGATCAAGCCTGTCTGACAGTGCTTTTATTTTGAAGGCCATTCAAAAAAGTGTTTCCCATGTTCCACTGAAATCTAATCTCAAAATCGAAGGACATTTCCACATGCAGCTCAAACAGCGAATCAGAGTAGAGTAGATAGTAGGTCTTCACCGTTTTGAAACATGCCACATCGCAAACTTCTGAAAATTCTAAAGAACGAGCTGTTTTCTTGAGCAATGAAAACGCTGAATGCACAATGTATTTACTGTAGTAATATGGAGAGAGTGTATGTTTATTTTCCCTCTTATTGTGTTTGTATAAAAGGATCCTCTCTGCTCCCTTGCCCCTCAGCGCTCTAATCATTTGACACAATGGGACAATTCAGTGGGAAATAAAAGCTTTGTATGCAGGACTCACATTCACGAGTCCTTCACAAATTAATGTTAACGGCAGAATGGAGTGTTGTGTTGACCAACGCTTAAAGAGGTGGTATATACATATATATATGTATATATATATATATATATATATATATATATATATATATAGTTTGTTTTTTTCTGCATGTGACCACTGAAATATACTGTTTACCTTTTCTATTGGCAGAAATGGAATTCTAAATAATTATACTGATGTTTATATGTGTGTAATCACCATTTTTTTTCAGTCGCACACACGAGAAAAACAAAGCATCTTTTAACAATAGTTAAAGAAGGGGAATCCTAATGCAACCCGCAACTCCACCACTAGATGCCTCTAAATCTTACATACCACACCTCTAAGTGCAGAAAAAAAAAAAAAAAATTAATCACCAAGTCACCAACTATGCCATGCGTCAAAAAAAAACAATAACAACAACGGCGGTTAAATACATTTGTTTACATTTAGTAAGCACTGCAAGGCCTAATTAGCTTGTAGCTACATTTTAGCATCATAGCACCACATTACTGACATTAACACACAGCGACCATTCTTCTTCTTTGGTACTTTTGAAAACAACTGAAGGCGGCTTTAGTTACTGTTCATGTTTCGGATGGGAGAATGAGGTGCAGCATGCAACCTGACCATCAGACGTCACTGAAGCCGCCACACCCTGCACCTTTAATGCACTCTATTACAGCATGTTTATAATCCAGAGGAAGAGAATGATGTTTTAATGAAGAGTGACAAAAATCAATACTGTTCCCCGCGAGGTGTTCCTGCTGATATAACAGGTGTTTCATTAGGTTAAAAGTTTATGAATCAATAATCAGAGCTCCACTCTCTCTCTAAAAAAAAAAAAAAAAAAAAAATAGGAGTGAGTTTTCCCAGACCCCCACGATTAATGTCGTCCCTGCTGCATTTCATATCACCGCCGCTGCCGCACAGCGCATGGCTGCTGCATCGTGGGAAACGCACCAGCCCGACTACGTGAGCCATCTCTCCCACCGCCTCCAAAACAAACAGCCCAGCGTTTTTCAGAAACCTACGTGAGAGCCATTAATCAGGGTCCCGGGCAGGTCCTGACCTCACTAAACATGGAGTGCACCTGAGAGACAGGGTAACCCAATGTCCTCGGCTCTGCAGACGCCGTCCACCTGTCCGTCACTGCTGCAGCATCTCGCGGGCAGAGCGGAGCCAAACCGCCGCCGCCGCCGCCGCCGCCACAGGCAGCTAAATGTTACGTAAAGGTCAGTGGTATAGCAGAGTATATGCCAGTGGGTCGGCTGAATGAGTCACGTTCTCTCACTGGCTTTCACAGTGGATGCACCGCGGCGCCGAGTCGCCGTCAGGGAACGCGTTTGCGCGCAGATTCATGTCTGGATTGGTCGAGGAGACAGCGCACCTCTCCTCCTCCTGTGCGGCCGCATCATGACCGGGCGCGAGATGCTGTCGCAGCGTCACCGACAGACGGTGTTATTTAAAGCAGAGGAGGAATCGTGATGAAGAAAAGTCGACCGGTGATCTCACGAGTAAAGTGTTAAAGGTGCAGTGTCATTTTCGTCACTCCTAAAAATGCCACGAAGCAAGGACACACTGACATTTTCATGGATTCATAATCACCTCCCCCCCTCCCCATTACCCTCAAATGAGCCCATTAATGTGTATTTACATAAGCAGCGGGTCGTCGGGTCGTTAAAGTCGACCATAGCTTCTCCTGCACGCGCAGCGGATGGATACAACATGCAACTCCACCTCTAGATGTCACCAAATCGTACGCACCGCACCTTTAATGCCTCAGTGTGCAAATATTGCTGAGTCGTGTTTGAAAACGCGCGCGGTGGCAATTTCCCAACGCACCCGTCCCTCAGGCGCAACAGGCAAGCGATGCATCAAGAAAACATGGCCGACTACTCCTTCACAACTGGTTTTCCCAATCAAACTAATCAATAGAAATGATTCCAGTGTCATACATTTCATCAACACCAGGTCGACATCTGATGAGACCCCGACTCCGGGTTTAGCCTCAGAAACAAAAGCCCAAAAAAGCAGATGCACCAGTCAAAGGAAAATGCGCTTCCTGTTGACCCCTGCCTTTTTTTTTTGTGGACCCCCCCACCCCCCCCTTCTCTCTCTCTCTCTCTCTCTCTCTCCCCGACCGCCGTCTAGGCGGGACCCTCCACGTCTTAATGGGCAGAGAAGCCTCCACTGATTGTTTGTGAGGAGACATCTCATTGAAGGTGCTTCCTCAAACAGGAAGCAGGAGGCCTCATTGTACACCGAGAAGAAAAGGCGAAGGAGGCGCGGTGGGCTCTCCTCCCGCAGACGTGGGGGGGCAATAATTAAAACAGCGGTGATGGCGAGGTGCTGACCTCACGGGGGGCTGGGGGGGGGGGGGGGCGGTGTCAAACAAGCGGTAACAAAAACAGTAGAGGTGCTGATTAATTACTTACGTTTTGCCCCTTTAAAGGTACAGTACGTAGGGTTTCGTGACATCTTGCGGTGACGTTTCATGTTACAGCTCAAAGCGGCTGACCTCACAAGACACTATCACAGCCTTCATTTATGATGAAACTCATAAGTAAGTTAGTTTGTTTATTCTAGGCTGCTGTGTAAATATGGTGATGCAACATGGCCGCCTCCATAGAGAGGATCTGTTAATATCAGGGGCTGAAACTCAAGAAATCAAAGGTCTTATTTCTCACTACTAATGGTGGAAATAATTCCACCAGAATTTCACACATTGCACCTTTAATGGTCAAATGTCTCAAGAAAGATGAATATATATATATATATACGTATATTTTTTTCCAGTGCGATGAAAAATTCCCTGGAAAAGGCTTTGGTGCCGAGAACTAATTTCCTCGCTGACGTTCCCGCGCGCGCGCTTATTAATGAGCGTCCAACAATGGCGGCGCGACCTTGAGTCAGACGGGTCGCAAACCCGAGCGCGGCTGTGTTCATTTGGTTTTCATTAACGGAGGACGCAGGAAACGGGCCCATTAATGAGACGTCAGCCGCGCGCTCTTTTGTGCCACGCGAGTCAAAAGAAGGCTAAACATCGTCCAAGGTTAAGCCGCCGAGCAGGTTATAGTTGATGCGGAGGTTCGAGTCCCCGCCGCCACACATCGCTCCTATTATCTCCTGACAAAGACAAGAGGGAAAACATCATGTGGAGCCATTCATCGCGGCGGCGGCAACCGCAGCCTCGCGTGTATAAACTCTTATCGGAGCTTGTGTAAAGCTAACGTGATAAAAATTAGCTACTTTACATTGGAGAATGATAATAAGTGAAAGGGTGAGGAGTGTAAATTAGCCTCCTCTTCTTTTTAATCCAGCCACTTCCAACACCTGTGAAACGCATATTCAACATCGTCGTCGTCACGGCAACAACTGTACAATAAGAGAATGATCAGATATCATTAGCCTATTATGGCCTTTCTTTTATGTAACTGCAGATGCATCACACATCTGTTGGCACCTAAACCCACAGAACACTTTAGGGGCTCTTGTGTAATGTTATAGCAGCTCATGTGCAAATGTGGACGACTCGAACTCCCAGTTTGTTAAGGTTAAAAAAAATAAATGATAATAATTAAGTCGCGAAAGCGTTAATTGAATCAAAACAAACGGAGACATGTCTCAGATATGTGTTTGTAAGTACAACGTACGCACACGCTAAAAGATGTAATTTCAGGATGTGACAGTTTTCACGTGAATATACTGGATTATTATTACCGACGCATTAAGATACAGTAATTATTTTACTGTGAGCTGCAGAGATGGAGTTAATTAGACTGTCATTAAAAAGTCATGTGTTTGTAACTAAAGGGAAAAGACAGTGTTAAATGCACAGGGGAAAGAATTCAATATCATTTAAACATCGCGTTATCGGGACGGATGGAAATAAGCAAACTTCAAACGCTAGAAATAAAACGGAAATTGGATCAAATTAATTGGTGGATATAATTGTATTATTATTATTAATAATAATAATAATAATAATAATAATAATGGGAAAATTAAGTATCTCATTTATTTATTCATATTCTACCATTTGTCTCATGAAGTTTCTTTCACGATCAATGGTCAAACAAACCACGCAGACATTTCCTGTATATGAGAAAAACGACTCCGACTGATAAACTCCGATTCTAAGTCTGAGACCTTTCAACATTCTAGCGTGAACATGAGAGATGAACAAAAATGAAGGGAGGCGTTTGAGAGCATCACTGACTGGATCTGAACCTGAGATTCAGCTCTCACAGATCTGTCGTTGGACGAGGGCAGAATCTGAAGAGATGGATCAACAGTTGTTCTATTGTCTATGGAAACAACACAACACCAAGCTGCACATTTAAAGGTGTAATTCCTCTCTTTGTTGAGATGCTCTTTGTTGTCAGCACCACACACACACACACACACACACACACACAGCTGCTCCTAAAGGTCTGTCAGCCTTTTGTTTTCGCGCGGCTCTGATGCCGGGATGTGCGAGCGTATGAAGTTTAAGGGCACAGTTGGTTCACGTATTGATTCCCTCTCAGGTACGTCTTCTTCCCCCCGAATCGATCCCAAAATCGCTGCTAATCATACAGATGGTTTTGCGTTAGGTAGATCAGATACCGCTCGGATGCATAACAACGTAAACACGCACACACACACACACACACACCCACCCACACACACACTGGCCGCAGCGAGGCCCCAAAGCCTGTTGCTGGAGTTGTGTGCGCGAGGCTCAGCCCTCGTGGTCTCGTCCTAATTGAGAAATTAATGCAGAAAAATCAATTGGCCTCAAGTTTTGTGTCCGATAGCCTCCTGAAGGCTGCGAGCGGGCGGCGATCAATGCCTCTCCAACAGGGGCGGCTCCGGAGCCCCGACACTCTTTTGTTTACGTGCTCATAGCTGGAGGATTTCAATATATGAATTTCAATGAAACGAACACTGATGAGTGTTTTTCACCTTCTCCTCCGCACACACACACACACACACACACACACACACACACAAACACACCTGTGGTGCACCACATACATCGCGGGGCACGGAATAATGTCTTCGGTCAGCCACTCAGGCATCACTTAACACCGAAGGCTCTCGAAGAATCGGGAAACGCGCCGCATAGTCGGCAACACTTTGGAGCCGGGGGCCTTATTTACACTTCAAAATGAGGAGCCTTTAACATTCTGTGATCATCCGCCTCATTGTTGGAGGGTGAATTGCCGTTTTTATTTTTTTATTTTTTTGAGTGAGTCTCCCTCTCGCCCAGAGGACACGGGCTTATTTAGGGGCCGTTTTAAAGCTCGGCACATCGTCGCGGGGTCAATGAGAGAGCGACCTTGAATTCCCTTTGACATTTTCTTTCAGCGGCGCACTCAGACGGGGAGAATGTGCATCACCTCGTTGCAACTTTAGAAAAGCTCAACGGAGAAAAGTGGCCCTACGAGGACGACGTGATGCTCCAAAAAGAATCGTGACGTGTTCCAGTATCCTTCACGGGTGACGGGTGAAGCGGAGCTACCTGCAGTTCGCAGGGTGGCCACTCGAGGCCGGCTCCAAAAGCGAGTCGGTCGCCACAGACTCCCGCGGTAAAATGGGGAGTTTGATTTTGTGTATCAGTTCAAGGTTTTGAATTGTGCATAATAAAAGGGGGCGTGGCCTTTCGAGTGGCGCCCGACCAGACCTGGCATGTTCTGCGAATGCTGCGACAGCACCGGTCTGAGCTCCGCCCACTTTTGGATGAAACAGGAAGTCGGAGGGGTTAGGCATCGGCAGGATAGTGACAAGTGAACTCTACAGAAACCTACGGGTGACATCACAGGCGCAACACCCATCTCTATTTACAGTCTATGGGTGCAGCACATGGGATCTAGTGGCATCTAGTGGTGAAACCGTATAATCGAAGCCTCTGGCTAAAATACGCAGCTTCACCTATCTTTGAAAACAACACAGCTCATGCAAAATAGAATGATGAAACAATAAAGCTCTGATATCTCTCCGTATTTGCAGTGTCCCGTTTTAAAGGCACAGTATGTAGGACCTAGTGACGTCTAGTGGTGACGTTTCATGTTGCACCTCACCTCACCCTTCACTTCCAATCACGAGAGAGATGCCAGTGTAGCCTTGAATAATGATGAAACTCAAAAGGTGTTTGCTGTGTGTATTCTAAAGCAGCTTTGAAAAGATGGCGATGCAACATGGCCGCCTCCGCAGAGAGGATCTGCAAATATAAGAGGGCTCAAACCCTGTGATGAAATGAAAGATGATTGTTCACTCATAAAAAAACATTGTTGGGGTTATTTCATTTTCCTCTTCTGCCAATTAAAGTGGAAATAATCCCAACAGAATCGTACACACTGGACCTTTAATGGTCCAATGTGTCCAGAAAGAAAGCGAGAAAAATAAAGCACAGATACTTTGTGCCGGTTTGTTGCAGGGTGGGGGAAAACGAGTGCCATGTTCCCTCTTTGTGCTCGTTAACCACCTTCCAAATTCATCATAGACCCCGAGATCAGATCACAGTCATATTTGATCAATATTAATAAGGATAGGCAAACTCCTCCAGTAATTACCACAGTCTCCGGGCTTTGATTTGGACCATTACTAACGCCTCTGCATCTTTAGATTAAAAAAAAAAAAAAGAAAAAAAAGCCACCCCCTTTTATTTCCTAACATTAAATCCCGACATGCATCTTCTAAAAGCTCTAATAAGACAAAGATAAGATTTGCATCCCCATACAAGTGTCTTTTCCAATTGATTATGAAGCCGCCATTGATGTGCGAGAAATTGATGTTTTCCTCTGTTCTTAAGGGCGGCTAATAGAAGGGGCGGGATTCGAGGAGGAGACTTTGCCACTTTGATCTTCAATCAGTGAAAAATCCCACTTCTTCTTTGTCGGCCTATATTTGGTAAATAACGGTGACAATCTGCAGGGCGCCGAGATGGAGAGAGAGAGAGAGAGGGGGAGGGAGAGAGAGAGAGATGGAGAGAGAGAGAGGGAGGGATGGAGGGAGAGAGAGATCTGGGTTGTTAGATGAGGGGGTTTTCAACCCGGTGCGCAGGAAGCGCAGTATTCTGTGGTTCGGGCTCGAGACGAACAAACGCCTCTTACCTTGTTTATTTCTGGGAGAAAATACTGTAGAACATCTCCTGCGCTAACTTCCTCCGCTTGGCCTGTTAAAGGTGCAGTGTGTGAGATTTGCTGACCTCTAGAGGTGAAGTTGCGTGTCCCACGCATCCATCACCTCACCCTCACTCTCGTGAACATGCAGGAGAATGTTTAGTGCGTCCACTTTATCGACTGAAAAAAACATGGCGGCCCCCGTAGAGAGGACCCAGTCTCCAGGTAAAGATACATCAATGGGCTCAATTAAAGGTGATGGAAATTTTTTTTTAAATGATTATAATTTCATAAAAATGTCAGTCTGTCCTTGATTTGTAATATTTTTAGAAGTGACAAAAATGACCCAAACAAATGTCACACGCTGCACCTTTAAGTCTAATTCCATTTCCATGACACACTCAGGAGAGCGAGGGACGCGCGGAAGCGGACATCCCGCTCCTCAAATGAGGGGGTTTGGAACCCGTGTGCGCAGGAAGTGCAGGGTTGTGTGGTTCGGGCTCCAGACGCCAAAACAGTCGAACAAACGTCTCCTCCTTACCTTGTTTATTTTTCGTGGGAATGGAGTTTTACACCGCGGCCCCCGTGTTAGCGCGTTGCATTATGACACACACGCAGTCGGCCTCTAATTAGGCCCCACGAACAACAACAGGTGGATGTGAGAACAGTCATGAATCATTCCGCCACAATATGGCTGCCAACACGCTCGCCTCCCTTCGCCTCGTCCTCTCCCTCTCCCTCCGTCTGCGCCCGGGAACCGTTGGCGGACGCGCGATCTCCGAACAGATGCACAAGACGCTGTTGCGCATCCCACGCACATTTGTGCGCCGCGTCATCTCTGTCTGGCGTTTTGTAATCAAACCCTCGGCCCGCGTTGCCGGTGTCGGGGAACGCGGAACCCTTGGCACGAGAGAGCTAATGCGGCGCTCTCATGCTATGGGATGTATGAAGAGACGAGGACGGATGAAAAGGAAAACACGCGGCCTTTAAATTTCACAGGCGGAGAGAGGGAGGAATTGTTGATGTGCGCTCAGAAGCTTCACAGTGGTTCACTTCCCGTTCAGCGAAGGGTTCAGCAGTCTGAGCGGAACCGGCCCGTTCTCAGCGCTGAAGCCACGCCCACATCTGGGCGGTGGTTATGTAGCGGAGGCTGGCAGATGCTTAGCTTTGGTTTAGCATAGGACAGCTAGCCTAGCTTCTGAGCCACTTCTGAACCAACCCGTCAACCAACTGAATAATCGACCCGACAACGAACCAACCAAACATCCGATCATCCACCAGCCGACCAACCACACAACGAAATGATCCGCCAATCGACCAGTAAACCATCCAACCAACGAACCAATCGGCCAACCACCCAACCAAAGTGAACCAATCCTCCAACCGTCCAAAAGACAAACCAAACAACTCACCCACCGACCAATTGACCAATCAATCAACCAATCAAACAACCGAAGGACCAACCAATCCCCCAACCAAACGGCTGCCACACTAATCATTAAACCAACCATTGACAGACCAACTGACCAACCATCTACCTGAACAACCAACCGACCGACCAACCGACCAACCAACCGACCCGTTATGGTCAAGTGAATATTTGTTTCCATTCAACCATCTTTAAATATTTAAGAGTATTTTTCACTCGTTCTTAGTTTCGATATTTGCATCTCCACTCAAAAGTCGCCTCAGCGATTATAATAATAATCATTTTCAAAGGTCCGTTTCCATATCAGCCTCTTCACTATTTTGAATTGTGCAACTTTGGATTATGATTAAATAAACATGTAAATGAGGAGAGGCTGAATGTGCATTGATGCTGACGTTTGTCTCCAAATTAACCATTTAACACCACACACACACACACACACACACACACACACACGCACGCACACACACACACACACACACACACACGCACGCACGCAACACATGAACTACACACACGTTCAGAAACGAGAAACAGAAGATACCAGAAGGCCTGAGATGCGAGCGGAGACTTAAAGACCCAGAGTTTAGGGAGAAGGGACGTGAGACGGGAGGCGGACGGACGGAGGCTGACGGACGGAGGCTGACGGACGGAGGCGGACGGACGGAGGCTGACGGACGGAGCAGGAGATGAAGCTGCAGACGGAGGGAGCTCAGCGGGAGGCGGCGGAGCGACCGGGGGCAGGCTCCAGGCAGAGGAGCAGGGGCGAGGGAGGAACCGGGATCTACAGCGGCACACTCGATAAAACCCCCGCAGACACCGGGGGAGAAAACCTGATCTGCCTTCAACACATGCAAGCGCTCATTTACAAATGTTTACAACCTTTAAGGAACAGAGGGAGAGAGAGAGAGAGGGAGAGAGAGAGAGAGAGAGAGAGAGAGAGAGAGAGAGGGAGGTGATTCCATGCCGCTCGATACCAAACCCTTCACAGGCAAACGGCAAACTGGGGCTGGAGCGGAGACAGAGGGCAAACACCAGCGTCTTTGATATTCCTCCTCTCATTGTTTGTGCAGCAGCAGGGAAACAACCAGCAACACACCTGTGTCCATCCCCCACTTCCTGTCCCCGGCCAACTGCTTCCTCTTGGCATTTTAAAGGTCCAGTATGTGTCAAATGTTTCCATTTATTGTGGCAACAAGGGGATCCGCGCACAAAGTAAATACAGAACTTCACACGGAGCTGTTTTCCCTTATCTGAATCAGTTACATCTACATCAAGAGTGGATCCTCTCTGTGGAGGCGGCCATTTTGCAGCGGCGCTGAATCGACACACTTTGTGATGTAATGATGACCGAGGGCTACAATGTGTTTTCCAACATGCATGGAAGGCAAGGGTGAGGTGAGGGGTATTCAGCTGCAGTATACAACGTCACCACCAGGGGTCCCAAAATCCAAAACAGGGCACCTTTAATTGACCGAAAGATCTGAAGTACGAAGGAAAATCTTTACAACGCAAATTACAACATTACTAGAAACAACAAATGCAAATGGTGACTGTATTTACCTTTTGTTGTGCATGATGTTTGTCCATTCCTGGCTCCTGTGGAAACATGGCCGCTCCCGTGGAGGGGGTCCACTCTAAAAAAAATAAAATAAAATAAACCTCAAAAGCAATCAAACTGTCATATAACAACATAATTATTCTGTTGACTGAACCTATGACTCCTCGGCGCTGTACCTTTAAGTGTAATTGTATTATCCTGATATTCTCAGGAGACGTCTATAGATATTAAACACATGAATTTAACATCATATCGACAAAGCAGCCAATGAAACAGTGGAAAACAAATACGGTTTAATTGTTTGCGCGGTATTGATTCCCTCGTTTAAAGATGCGCTGCGGACATCGACTGAAAGAAAAGGCAAATAAACGAGCAGGGTTTGAGCCTGACTCCCCCCTCCCCCCCCCCCCCTCCCCCCCCCCCCCCCCCCCCCCCCCCCCGCTCGGTGTGCGGAGGTGAAAGTGGCGAGCAGCTGCTGAGCGAGGAGCTCCGGTGAGGACTGGGGCTCTCGTGTAGCGGTTACCGGCTCAGTGGAGCCTCTGACCCAGCCACCGCCGGCCTCTCCAGAGGAACTCAAGCCCAAAGTGAACATAAGAGGCTCTTTCTTCCAGCCCTGTTCGAGCCCGCATCCATAAAAAGATCCGCCCGCCGCTTCGCTCGCTCTAAAGATGGCCGACCCCGTCCAAATATCGCCGACCGGGACGGTTTTAACTCCGCGGCAGAATCGCCACACAAAGCAGCTGCTTTCAGGGGCCGGACGAGAAGTGAACACACGCCACCTCAAAAAAAACAACAACAACAAAAAAAAAAAAAAACACACTACCATTTAGTCAGAGTCTCTGTGTCTTTGCTCCGTCAGCGCCACGATGAATCACAGAGGGATATTAAACATAACGTGAAGAATATGTGCTCGTGTCATCATGTTACAATATCAGCATGTTAGGGTCCATGATCTGGGTGAATGAAAATGATAATGAATAATAAATCATTCGTTGTGATGAATTATAAGAACACGTTATAGGACGTACGACAGGAAAATGTGTCTACATTTAGATAAATGATAGAAATATGTCAAATGAAAATGGTCTGACATGAACATTATTACTCATATGTTCCATATATGGCATATATACAGTATACGTGTGTGTGTGTGTGTGTGTGTGTGTGTGTTTACATATGTATATACAGTATATCATACACATCATGCACATGGAAATCCACTAAATGCACATGAATTCCATTAGTGCCTGGGTGAGGATGTGTCCTTCACCTCTGACCTTATACTCATTAAAGGTGCATTAAGCACATTTTGTTTTAAATCACTTTTTTAAATCACTCCGAAGCTGGGACCTAACGGGCTGACGGTTGCTCGTAAGCTGCGGCGGTGACTCCGTCTCTCCGGTGTGCGCAGCTTTTAGAATCGCAATCCTTCTCTCTTCTCTGGACGGGGGGAAGAAAACAAAACGAAAAGAAAGACAAAGGGAAAAAAGTTGGCTGGTCCTTGAAAACAACAAGGAGGAGAAAGTTTGTTGCCGGCGCTCTCGGGGAAATGAAAATTTCACGGGGGGCCGCTGCTCTCCGAACCCGGCGGGCCGCCGCCGCGACAGGGGCGGGAAAACCTGTGTCAAAAAGTCTGTTTTCTCACCGAGCCTCATCTGCATATTTGAATAATACATGCTGCTTATAAGCATATTAAATGGAATGTGGCCACGCGTCATTTGAAGGCGAGAGATTAGACCTTCCCAGTTAATTATGAAGATGTCAAGTGTCAGCGGCTGAACCCCCGCCCCCGGGGTCGCCGCCTCTAGTTTGGTGATTATATGCACAAACTATAGATATAAAGTGTCATCATACAGGCTATTAAGGTGCTGGGGCTTAAAGAGAGGCCTCCCCCTCCATCTTTATTACTATGCGCAGTCTGTCGGAGGGGAAGAGGAAGGCGCGAGCGCGCCCACTTAATGCTTTCACCACACGCTGCCTTATATTTCACTCACATACTTTGAAACAAAGATTAATGGGGGGGGGGGGGCTCGACTGACTTGCTAAATTAGGCGGCTTAGAGCTTTAAGTTTTTTGGGGGGGCGGGGGGGGGGGGGGGGGGGGGAGGGAGGTCGGCACCTTGTAGAAGGAGTCCATGGAGAGCAGCACCACCCAGGGGACGTCCAGCGCCGGCTTGTTTTGGTCATTACTGCGGCATTAAGGGCCAATCAGCTCGGCGGGGGGCAGCGTGGTGGAAAGCGGCGCGGCGGCCGGAGAGAGCACCCCGGGCTCGCCCTGACAGGACGGCCAGTCAGACGGCACGGGCGGCGCCGTGTTCCTGTCAATCCGCCTCGCCGCTCTGAAGTTCATTTAAAGAGGGGAGGGAGTGGGGGGGGGGGGGGGGGGGGGGGGGGGGCGGCGGCGGCGCCTCACTAGCTCCTAACAGGTGAGAGGGGCCCATATTATCGGCCCTCAGAGGGAGCAGGGGCAGGAGTCTGATGTGCTCTTTCAACTGTACTAAACTGTCTGTACCGCGGCTCCGCGCGCTGACTGACGGGACACACACACACATACACACACACGTGCGCGCACACACACACACACACACAAAGCGGCGGCAGCGGCGGCGGCGGCTGATTGGAAAACAGAGAGAAAGAGGAAGAAGAGAATAGTGGGGAGGATGAGAGGAAGTGATTTGCATGGGGAAATGGAGAATGGAAAGATTAAGGGGTAAGGATGAGATTGAATCTAGAGAGGACGGCTGCTGTGTGTGTGTGTGTGTGAGAGAGAGAGAGTGGGGGGGGGCGAGGGAGGGAGGGAGGGAGGCAGGGAGGCAGGGGAGGATCAGGCTGCACAAACAAGAGAGAGAATGGTATATTTCCAATGGAAGGTATATTGCAATCCACTTTTTGGATTTTTTTTTTTTTTTAAGGGGGGCACTCGGGGACGGAGGAGTTTGTTTTGGTTTGGGGGAGCTGACACAACATCCACCGCCTCCACCATCAGGCAATCCCCCCACCACACACACACACACACACACACGCGCGCGCGCTCACAAACACACACCATCGCCGAGGCCCAGCCCTCCCAGCGTCCTCAATATTTGATGGGATGAGGCCGCGCTGACTAACTCAAGGCCGTGCGAGCGGCGCTCCCTCACCCACCAAAGCGCTCGCGGTCTGCCGAGGTTCCGCCTGCCGATATCCACGCTCACCAAAACAATAACATTTAACCGCGGTTCCCAGGAATTGGATAAATGAGACAAAGGAAGGAGGGAAAAAAAGAGAGACGACTTCCATCCCCATCAAAGACGAGATGTGATGACTGAAAATAGTTTTGTGGAGGTGGAATACAAGAAAAAAAACAACTCTGATTTTATATAAATATAAAGAGAGATATTACTGGCTCTCAGTTCCAGCCCAATTACACACACACACACACACACACACACACACACACACACACTCACTCGTGTTTGATTTCATCCTGTGGGTCTGACAGAGGTAAAAAGTTCCTCCAGAGCTCAAACTCGGTTTTTGGTGCGATTGCATGAAGTTACCTCATGCTGATTTCTTTTTTTAAAGGATGGTTTTTATCATTTACATTTTGGCCTGATGCCTCTTCTTCTCCTTCTCCTTCTTCTTCTTCTTCTTCTTCTTCTTCTTCTTCTTCTTCTTCTTCTTCTTCTCCTTTTCACCGTCCCAGCTGTTTGGTTTCAGTCCAAAGATTATACCTCCATCATGTAACGTGGTGATGTTTTCATATTTAGTGCGATAGTTGACGCACTTTCATGTTTTTTGAATGAAAAGAAAAAGCTATAGAATCTGACCATCGACTACTTCCTGGTTTGTCCCAAAATGGGCAAAGAGGCGGAGCACAGGTAGATCTGGGGTGTGTCCGCGGCGCCGTCGCAGCGTCCACACAACGCGCCAGTCGGCCCGGGTGTCACTCCAGAGGCCACGCCCTTCATCATGCACACTTCCAAACCTCCACACAATAAAAAGAAGCACGTTTGAAAAAAAAAATCCAGACCTCGTTCGGTCGCCACGGGATAAAAATGTGACGGTGCCAAAGTTGCTAGCGCTCTAAAGCTGATCATTTTAACATGGGAGTCGATGGGATTGACTTGTTTTTGGTAGCGGCCTCAAGTGGCCACCCTGTGAACTGCAGGTCTTTCCTCCCCTGACTCCTCATTTAGAGAACACAGAAGAGGACACTTGTCCACAACAACGGGAAAATCACCGCAAACGTCGAAGTAAGGGGCGGGGCCTGGGCAGCTCATACAGGAAGTTAGCCTTTTTGCACCACGTCAACACAAGCGTCGGCCTTTATCACCACGCAAAGGCTCTCAAACCTCATTTCTTTCCATTTGGACTTTCACTCGGTCCCTTTGGATCATTTCAGTCCCGACTCCGACTCCTCCTCCTCCTCCTCCTCCTCCTCCTCCTCCTCCTCCTCCTCCTCCTCCTCCTC
>JAFBJT010106424.1:0-10534 GCA_016785325.1 Chascanopsetta lugubris
CTGTAACAGCAGAAAACCACTGAATGTGTCTGATAAAATCTAAGAGAATAAGTTTGTTTTGACTTCATTCTTTCTGCGCACAGAGGTGATGAAGGCATCCCAGCAGGCCATCGAGCGCGGCGTCAAAGACTGCCTCTTCATCGACTACAAGCGCAGGAGCGGGCATTTCGACGTGACCACAGTTGCTTCTATAAAAGAAATTACAGATAAGGTACGACTCCGTGCTCTCCCGTATCATCAGATTTGATCAGGGAGCGATAAGGTGGCTTCGTGTTTGTCTTTAATCTCTGCCGCCGGCGCAGATAAACAACCGGGGCTTGAAAAGCAATGAATGAAAAGCCCGATTCCTGCTCATTAATCCTAAATGTTATTTGTCCTCGTGTTTGTCGGTAAAGTGACGTTCTGTTCTCTTTCCTCTCTTTTTGTTTTGATTCCGGATGCAGGGTTGTCACTGTTTGCTCGACATCGCTCCCCACGCCATAGAGAGGCTCCACAGCGTTCACATTTACCCCATCGTTGTCTTTGTCCGCTACAAAAACGCCAAGCAGATCAAGTAAGTTGTGATATCTGAAACCAGGACACACAGATCGTCATTCTTTGTCGGTGTGTGTGAACAACACAGTCGCACAAACACAAAGGGGGGTGCAAATGAATGATGGATGAATTAATTGATGGATTGAAGGGTTAAGTTGTCACACTTTCCATTCCTCAACTGACCCATTGGCATGTCCACTCCAACACACACACACACACACACACACAGATAATCCAAAACAGCTGTTGAGAACACCTGTTTTTTCACTTTAAAATAAAACCTCCTGATGAATGGAGCTTTGTCCTCTCTTCACATTTGTTTAGTAAATGTTTGCCAAATGTTCTCATATTTGCACTTAGTTTTTATGCCGCATTTCATCTTCAAATTATGAAAAGCGTAAAGGAACTTTCAAGAACTGTGCAATGCTTGTTTACAGTGACACCTGTGGCGGTGAAGTGAAGTGCAGCCGTCATTGTGTGGTTAACTTGCACAGCTGATGTGGGCCATGAGCGATCATCGCTTAAAAGAAAATAATCACAACAATAAAGCCAGCCACTAGACAACCATTGTCTGCTGTCACCCCCCCCCCCCCCCTCCCCCACCACACACACACACACACACACACACACAAAGCTCCAGCTCTAGTGAGCTGTTTTAAGCCTTAGTTCCAGGAGTTCGCAGGGCCAGACTTTTGTAACAGCCTGTTCACTGACTGACATTAAAATAGTGTATTTAATCAAAAAGCTGTCGTATGCACCCTTTAATAATAGATAGTCTAATAAGTTGCCAGATGTCACCAAGGCTCTGTTCTCCCTGTCTGCGTCTTCACAGGGAGCAGAAAGATCCCATCTATCTGCGCGACAAAGTGTCTCAAAAACATTCCAAGGAGCAATTTGAAAGCGCACAGAGGATCGAGCAAGAATACAGCAAATTCTTTACAGGTCGGTTCCTAATAAAAATAATACACTAAATAAGATGGACCTTTACTTGAGTTCATTCAGGTTGATCCATCAGTCTTTCTCCTTTTCCACCTTTTCCTTGCAGGTATTGTCCAAGGCGGCACCCTCCCTTACATTTGCACTCAGATCATGACGATAGTTGATCAAGAACAAAGTAAAGTCCTGTGGACTCCACTCGGCTGCCCCTAGAGGGCACCGGCTGCCACTACAGCAAGCTGCATCTCCTCACCCCCCACCCCCACCCCCACTCCTCCTCCTCCTCCTCCTGAACACTAATTAACTCTTTCACAGACCAGTTGGTACCCTGCAGCGAGCTCGTTCTGTAAATTATTGATATTTTTTTAATTTTGTCTTTTATTATGGTTTGTAACCGGCGCCTCCTTTACTTCTCATGTACTCCTCATGGAGCGGGCGAGTAGCACTGGATCTCCACATGTAACTTCATCGAGTCTTCCCTAAGGGTCTCTGGTGGTGTGTTTGTAATGCTGCAGTCGTAAGCATCCGTTTACAGTCAGAAGACGAGTCTAACTATTGATGTTCAATATTTGCTTGAATGCGTGTCGCTCCCCCTTGTTGTGTGCTCAAACCACAACACTAATGAAGTTCAGCTGCACCTAAACCCCCCCCCCCCCCCCCCCCCCCCCCCCCGTTCCTGTAGCATATGACATTTGTGGATCCCCTGCAATTATGCACCCGTTTGACGACGACTGACAACTAATTGTGTTTGCCCGTGTTTGTGTGCGAGTGTGCGCGTGTGTGACAAAACAGTATTGGGACTGTTCAGAATTGTAATGACAATTATTCCGTTGAACCGTGGTTGTTTTGTCGGTGCCATGCTATAGAAATGGAATGCCAGGACCAGACATCACATCATTCCCCGCGGAGTGAACATGCAAAAGGACAAAAAAACACAAATCATCCACACCCCCATCCACATATGTAGCCGTGTTCTTAGCGAACATCACTGCCAGTGGCGAACGGCCATGAAAGCTCCAAACACATGGATGCTGGCTCTATGCATTGTGTTTCTATAGTCGCCTGCTTGTGTTGACAGTTTCAAAACGGGCCTTTCGGAAGTGCCTTTGGAGACGAAGCCTGGTCTGAAACCAGCCCCCGATCACGTAGCGGGATCTGATCATGCAACACGGACACATATACAGCATAACTCAGGGGCTGGTTTGAGGTCAGCACCGTGCACGACAATGGTGAAGTTTGGAGGTTGGGCCGGAGCGGCGGCGGCGGCGGCGGCGGCGGCGGCGGTGGGGGTGGCGGCGGCCAACGGGTTAACTCCTCAGATTGCACTCCAGGGCTAGACAGACCACTGTGTAACTATCATTCTATCTCTTTAACGTATATTTAACGTCAATATAGAGTATAACGATATGCAGATACATCTGAAAAACACACACACGCACATATATATAGATATATAAATATATATATATATATTACATGTATTTTCACTAGGTCGTACGCCTAGGAACGTTTTGGCAGTCGAGTCGTGTCTTAGCAGGTATTAGCATGGTTTTTTTTTTTCTATTTATTTTCTGTTTTTTCTTTCGTGGTTGGTCGTCAGTCACTTATCGATGTTCATGTTAACAGAGACACTATGAAGCAAAACGTGCAGGGTAATAATCTTAAAAAGGATTTTTCGTCTGATCCATTTTAAATGTTATAGCGAGTTTTTCATTATTATTTAATTGTATTTTATATTCAGGAGGCAAAGAAAAGAAGAAAAAAAATAATGACATAAATATTCTGCCCTTTCCTCTGGAAAACCATATCCTGTATCTTATTGTGCCAAAATCCACTACAGCGAGTTTTCTCCTTTTGACTTCTGTTTTGCACTTGTTTATCTGTGAACCTTTTAAAAACACCTGTCTGCTCCTGTAGGTTTCCAGTAGACTACAAATAGGTACTTTTAATTTCCACTGTAACTAATTCCTGTTTTATGTATCACATCAGTTCCTTACATTTCATGAATGGCCTTTTTTTGTTCTTTTATTAGGAAAACAGGATCACTTCTTATTTGAAATCTGAAAAAGGGATCTATTCTTGCACAGTTTTTTTTTTTTTTTTTCAAAGGAAAAAAGAGTCCACGAGTTTGACGATTGGGCTAAAAACGAGTAACGCAGAAGCAAACTGTAATGTTACTATTTTTCTGAGTAGATAGCAGATGTTAGGGAGCGAGAAAGAGAGAGAACGAGAGAGGAAGGAATACAACGTGAACTTGTGTTTCTGGAATGAATCAAGATGCCAAGGTACTGATTGAACTTTTTCTTTTGTTAGACAGAATGTGATTTGTATGTTGAGACATTAACATGAGAATAAAAGTCATTTTCTGTATCACAACAACAACAACAACAACAGTCTTTGTCTTCTTGTCTTGTCCCTTTACATCTGAACTGTTTCACAGACAGACATCCCAAACCTCCCTGATCATGTGGACACTGTGGCTCTGAGCTCTGCCAGGATGAAAGTGAAACTGATTCGCTGACAGCAGCAGCGAATGGAAAAGGTGGTGGATGAAAGGATGTGAGATAAGATGGTGTGACCATATCAACCTTCATCGTCATCATCATCATCATCATCTTGTACACACACAGAGAGAGAGGTGGCCTTGATTGAGCAGCTGCAGTGTTTGGTTTGTATCCTCTTATATAGACACCGTGACTCTTTGTGCTCCTCAGCTGCACCACTGTTGTGCATCATGTGTCGTCATGGCGACGGGTCACAGTGAGCTGGAGCACTCAGTCTGTCACTGTTCATGAAAGACTGAATGACACCTGTCATTATGTTGGAAGCATAAAATCCAACTTTTAGCAAGACGTTTTGGTCAGATACAAACTAATTTTGTGCTGAATCATCAATATGTGACGAGGTTTATATTTAACACAAGTAAAAGTGTTTATTTAAATACAAAATACACAAATAGAATAGAAGAAACTTGAAGAAACTTAAATGTAATATAAATACATTTTTGCTTCCCATTTCACCAAACCTAACCAAACCAGACTAGACTCAAATCAAATAGAATAAACTGATGTATTGACTCAGCTAATTGTAACTAAAGCATAATAAACAAATATTATACAAATAAATCATACTAAATTTAAAAAATGGAAACTGTTGAAACCTAAAATAAATTCATCTATTTCAATGTCTCCAATTTATCCTCTACGAAATTGAACGTAACTATGTAATATTATACAAAATCATATTTGATTAAAAACGAAACCATAATAAGGAAAACTTAACTTCTCCCAGTCAATCTAACCAGTGTTTTTTTTTACTATATTAATAAATAAATTAGTATATATATATATATATAGTCTGAGAGTCCCCCTCCATCCCCTCCAACAGCCTGCAGCCTCGGCAGATCCTGCTGCTCCTCTGATTGGCCGCCTCTGCAGCTGCAGGTCTTTTCCTCCCAGCGCCTGTATCCGGTGTCACATGCTCCTCTAAGCAATGATGTCACGCTGGTTGACTCCCCTCCAGCTGCCTGTCAGGTTCACTGGGGCAGGAGGGAAGTCATTGTCGCCTGAACCTCCAGCGCGCTGCTGCATCGCGGCACCCGTGACTCGCTGCGCACAATCTCCTTCCTCATCCGAAGCCGCCGCCCACTCCTCGCTCTCCCCCTTTCACCTCGTGCCCTCCACGCCACTTTTCTCCTCGCCCGTGACTTCAGGTTCGCCGCATCGCGTCCCAAATTCTTCCTGTCCTCCAAGTCTCCTCTCGCCTATTTTAGAAAGAGGGGAGAGTCTCCTGCCCCCTGGCTGGGGTGTCTGTTTCAGCACAGCTGCTGACAAGTCCGCCGAACTTGAGAAGTCTCAAGTCTGACAGCGACGGAGCTTTGTATTGGCGAGACGAGGCCTTTCCTAGCCCTCGCCCAATCTCCACCTAGAGCGTTCTCCCTCGTTCCCCCATTTCTCTGCTCGACTGGGATGTAATGGGCCTCAGCATGTTGAGCTGCTTTCAGACGTGCACACAGAAGCCTGGAGATCTCAACCATCCAGCCTCTGAGCTCCGAGTCCACTTTCTCTCAGTGGAGTGTGAGAGCTCCGCAGGAAGTCCCATGACAACACTTCCTCCTGAGTAGCATGTGCGTAGTGTCAATAAATGTGTTTGGTGGCGACATTCCTGAACTTGTATGACAATGAAGATTTCGAGGGTTTTTTGAGGAGAGGAGCCGACACCGGTGTTGATGCACTGTGAACAAAAAATGGCATCTCTGCCTGTTGTACCCAACCCCCCAAGGGATCAGAGATCAATCACTGGATCAGAGATCAATCACTATTTTTCAATTGTATATTTACTGTCCATTGTCCTTTTTAAAAAAAACGCTGTTTTCCAGTTGTGATGGCAGTAGAGCGTCGCCTGAACACCATGTGACCAAGCTTCTGGTTTTCTAACTGAAAGATCACACATAGCCATAACTATGCGAAAGTCAGCTGATTGGCTGAATGGATATAACGGCATTCCTGCGTTCATTCATTTGTTTATTTGATGTAAATACTAGTCCAGCTGTTTCAGAAATGTAAATATTGCAGTTCTGTTATGACGGAGGCAAATTCTGCCAAACCTCTGAAGGTTCTGTCTGAACACGGCCTCTGAATCTCCACCCTCTAAAGGTTCAGTGTGTAAGATTGGATCCATTTGCGGTTAATACAATATCGAGTGATTACCCCGATGTTTTGACGACATCACCTTTAACCGCTGCCGTTAGCTGAGAATGAGACCTCGGTATCCAGAGCCATGTTGCTCCTCCATGTTTTTATAATGCGACTGCCAGTAACCGCGCCAGGAAGGAAACCTATTGTGTGTTGCGTGTGTCACTGCTGCTCCGTGACCTCTTCCTGGAGCCGAGGGAGCTGCGCCGTGTTCAGATTGATTCTCTTGTTTCTCTGACACGTTTCGCGCGCAGAATAATTCATGTGCGGATACATAAGTCATTTCATGTGAATCCACAACATGAATAAACATTATTGCGCCGAATCGAGAGGCAGGCCGGTGATTTACACCTCACTTGTTTTCTGAAATTTTTACATCCCTTGTTTTCATAAAGATGAGCATTAATTAAAGATGTCATCCCTGCCAGGCTGCGCGCCCAGATGCTATTTGCCGACCTCGGCTGTGGCAATCATGCTGAATTTTTCATTTCGATTTTGTCATATTTGAAAATAAGGGGAAAAAATGATACCAGCGGGGAGCTGCCATGCACAGGCACACATCATGTGACTTTAATGTGACAGTTCATCATCTTACCAGCAGGAGGATGGAGCTGCTGTTCAAGGCCCAATCTCCTACTTATCAGGCCTGAGCATCAGAGGAATAGATTAAACGTAAAGGCATAAAGCATCAGAGTCTATTTATAACATGGAGACCTCAGTCCTCGTTTGATGCTTGGTTTTTCTCTGCAAAGTCAAACTGCCCGTCTGTAAATGAAGGCTTTTAAAGGTGCACCATGCACAATTTATCAACCTAAATTCATTGTTTATATTTTCATTAGGGTTTAATTATTTGGAAGCAAAAATAATTTGTGTTTTTTTTTTCCGCAATAGGTAATTTTGACCCTGATTTTTTTCGCACAGAGGGGAAACTTCGGAGTTGCAGTTGTTTATAGGTTATCATGCTGTGATTTTACTGGTCCTGCCCACTTGAGATCAAATTGGGTTGTATGAGGGCCCTGAATAAAATGAGTCTGACATCCCTGATAGAAAGGGAATAATGATCAATTTCATGTAGTTCCATTTATCAACACCAGATGGCACTACTGTGTGAGAAAGTACATACATCCTCCCAAACAAACAAACTAACTAACAAACAAGCTCACTGTGCTCTAAATGAGGGACAGTTTCATATACTATACCTGATCTGAAAATGAGTAGCTCGTGACTTACTCTAGTGGTCAAAAAGTAGTATTACAGGGTGGACGGACCAGCTCCCTCTAATCCCAAAGCCAAGATCTTCGTGTCCTCTTTACTCGTATCACATTCATGCTTGATCACCCTGTTGCTATGCACTGCCTCGCTTTCACGTGACGTCACGTTGCTTTGCTTGCGTCTATAATAAAATTCCGGGGGCGCTGTAAGATTTACAGGTCGCCTTGTCGGCCATGTTTTACGGCTCGCTCTGGTCCCGGGTTATACGATTCTGTTACAGCAGCTATTCCTGTAGAAGCACGGATATTTCCCACACAATAAATTACCATCACGGACCAATACACATCATCCATGCCACATACTTAGATTGAAAATAATCTCCGTCGCGGTGTCAGGTGACATAATTTTACAAGCCACCGGGTAATGACATCGAATAACACTGCCAGGCCTGCGAGTGGCACGGTGACCTTTAATTGTTATATCACTAAAATGCCCAGAAGGAATTGAAATGTCAGGGATGCATTATTGACGGTGTCTCTCCGAGATGTCTGGAGCCTTCAGACACAGGTGGCTGTGTGCACCTGCCCGCTCTGGTGATCAGGGGTCAGTGGTTATTCAGGGCCCCCCGAACCAGCTGTTTCACCCTATCCGCCGCTCTGCTGTGTGTGGATGAGGGCGTGTCCTGCAGGGAGCGGCCATAAAGAACTGCTGTCGTGCCTCCACGTCACCGCCCATCCACACCTGTTTACACCCCAATGTGTGGGCTAAAAGTGTGAGTGTATTACTGTAATTGACCCTAATAGGACAGTCATGAATCTCCTGTGTGTGTGTGTGTGTGTGTGTGTGTGTGTGTGTGTGGCTAGGCTAGTGAGGCTAGGGTTAAGCACTGTTGTTTGTGATCTAGCTATCACCCCTCTTGTGGGGACCCAAATGCTTTCACACATTTACAACCTTGGGATTTTCTATATTTTTATTGATTAATTACTTGATTGATTAAGTGAAGATTCGGGACCACTTTAAGTTTATATTTGGGTTAAGGTAAAGGTTAGGATTAGGTTCGTGGTAACTATGAACCAGATTAGCGCAATTCTCCAGAGTGATCAATGTAGGTCAATAAAGTCAGTGTACCATGAAGTAACTGAGACATGAGACCTCCTCCTCCTCCTCCTCCTCCTCCACGAATCTCCTTGTGCCTCTCGCTCTCTCTCGCTCTGTGTGTGTGTGTGTGTGTGTGTGTGTGTGTGTGTGTGTGTGTGTGTGTGTGTGTGTGTGTGTGTGTGTCGGCTTAAACTAAGGGTATTGAGGCCAAACTAAAATTCTTAGGTCCAGGTTAAAGTTAGAGGTAAGATGAGAAATGCACTGGTCATGGTAAGAAGTTAGGTTTTGGTGAAGCACTGTTACTGTATGTAGTCTAGATATTACAACATTGGGATTTTCAATATTTTAATCGATTAATTGATTAATTTATCAATGAATTGATTGAGTGAAGATTTGGGACCACTTTAAGTTTATATTTGGGTTAAGGTAAAGGTTAGGATTAGGTTCGTGGTAACTATGCACCAGATTAGCACAATTCTCCAGAGTGATCAATGTAGGTCAATAAAGTCAGTGTACCATGAAGTAACTGAGACATGAGACTGTGTGTGTGTGTGTGTGTGTGTGTGTGTGAGCGAGCGAGAGAGGGAGAGAGGGGTATTCAGTCATTACTCATGTTGTGAGGACCTTACTCTGTTTACATAGTCAGGTTGGATGGTTATGTCCTTCCAATCAAGACATAGAGGAAACAAATCAATACACTGAGTGTGAAAAGGTTGAAGATAAGGTAGAGGTTAAAGGTACAGTGTGCAGGATTTAGGGACATTCAAGCTCGATACAGCCGCGCATCCCTCTCCTCACCCGTTCCTTCCAACCACAGAAGAAACTCGGAAATTAAAAGGTTTTCTGGGTCAACGGTAAAAAAAAAAATGGTATTGCAACATGGCGGCCTCCGGACAGAGGACCTGCTCCTGATAGGCATAAAAAGGCTCATTACAGAGTGAGACACCTACAATTTAAAGGTGACTGAACACTCTTTGAAACATCCGTGTAACGATACAATGCTACTGAATTAGATCAATTTCACCTGATTCTTACACACGGGACCTTTAAAATAATGAATAAGTAGTGAGTGAGGTGAGGGTGAATCTCCACAACATTAATGTAAATCAATGCAATGCCCTTTAACATAATGGAGACATGATTATGTATGGATGTGTGTTTACATTGTGTATGCCCCTTTCCACTCTGAAGGTGAAGACTCAATTCTAGGGTCAGGGTTTGGCATTTAAAGGTGCATTGGGAATGTTTTCGCGGCTATAGGATACATTAGACTGAGGTTTAGTGCGTCCGTTCGCTCAGACATTATGCCCAATCCGCCGCAAATGAAAACAGGGACGCCCATCATCCACGTATGAGAGGCCGCAGACAGGAAGTGGAAGGGCTGGAGCACTATCCGTAATGAAACCTCACCTCGGTGTAATGTCCCTGCAGGGAACAGCAGCAGCAGCAGTGACGTGCTTTTCACTTTATAGTCCATTTATCACTGTGAGATTACTGTGGGGAGTCATCAGCATCGTGTGTATATATATATATATATATATATATATATATATGAAGCTGTATGATCACTAAAGATATCCCTGATCAATATGGCTGCCTTTCACTGCATCCGCGTGGCTAAGGGCCTTATGGGGACCAAAGCCTGGGCCTATAGTGAGGCAATTAGATCAGATTAGACCCATGGTTAAGATAAGGAGTTATAGTTTGAGTTATGGGTGTTTACTCATGTTGTGGGGACTGACATGTGTTTACACCGTCACATTATGGAGCAGCTGTGGCTGAGGGGTGACAAGGAGTTGTCCTCTTTATCCGCAAGGTCATTGGTTCAACTCCTGTCATCTGAATTTCCTCATCATGCCAAAGTGCCCTTGGGCAGGAAACTGAGCCTCACATTGCCACATGTACTGTATGACAAAGTGTTGTATACATATGTTTGTAATGTGGAGTCTTTGTATTCACACCAGGAGCAGGTCCTTTGGACAGAGGCGGCCATGTTGCTTCACCAAACTACTGCAAGATGCACAGCTGGTTTTTAATGGTCCAGTGTGTAAGATTGATGT
>JAFBJT010106425.1:0-109851 GCA_016785325.1 Chascanopsetta lugubris
CCTTCCGGGGGGCCGCATTTGGCCCGCGGGCCGCGAGCTTGAGACCCCTGACATAGAGTGATACCCACACAGTAACAGATGTTCACGCATACAAAGTGGCTTTGGGCATCTTTTATCACAATAGGTAATTATGCTCATTTCAGCAATGTATGTCAACAGAGATGATCATTTATACCCAGTAAAGATAGAAGTGGATATAGCATTCAGTAACTTCATCAATAAGTATCCATTTCCATACAGAATTCAGTGGTTTTGATACAATTCAAAGGTAAATGTTTCTGAACAGATGCACAACAGCATTGATTCCATTCTTAAACAATGTCCAAACATATCCACAAATACTATCAAATAATGTAAGTGGCAAACAAATGTTCATTTTGAAGTAAGTCTCGTCTAGTATTGCTGATATGACGCAAACTTATTGTGTACCATGAAATTTGAAAAAGAAAAAGATAACACACACTTTTATACCTCACCAAAGGCATAAACGCTGGACTGGAAATAAAAATGACTGACAACTCTCAGCCATCCAGAAATGAAACTATAACATATCAGGTATATGTGGCAGCAATTGGAGAATGGCGCTCCATTGGCAAGATCATGTCTCATTCATAAGTAAAGAAAACAATCTTACCTGCATCTTTGTGATAACAACCACCTATGAGAGAAACCTATGTGATATGTCCCCTCCATTAACATAGACAAGATATAACTTAGCCACCAGGTGGTGATTTAAACACTTGTGCTTGAGCACACCTCCATATGAGATCCAGGCAAAAGGTTTTCAAACTTGCCAACCTGCCGCTACATATCAAACTATCTCACACAACACTTACATGTACATAATGATGGTGCAAACCAACTGAACATCTAGGTGTCTTAGTAATGCAAAACAACAACAGCAACAACACAATCAGGAGTCATCTAATTATTTTGTTAGATATACAGCATCTTTCTAATTTTCCATATCAGCACATTATTTGAACAACAAGCAATAAAAAACAAGAAGGGTTTTTGCTTCACCTTTAAAAACGATTGTCTAAGTCACCAATTTGATTGAATTATTTCAGCTTTTTATCACAAACATATTTTTCGTTTAAGTAAACGAATAAATATATTTGGCAGTAACACTCATTATTTCGTAACATCCACAACTGATTCAACCAACACTGTGGATGTGAATCAGCAACCTCGACTTCAATCGCAAGACTTCAGAAGCTACACACCTGTGGAGTGATCACCGCATTATCAGTTACATAGGAACCTCAAATGCATAAACAGTTAAACAAGAAGCAGAGAAAACAACACACTCTCACCATAACATGTCCAAGCACCACGACATGTTGGTTTGTTTACCTTCACAAGTTTCCTTGGCTGCTCCTCCTGTGGTCTCCTGGCACAAACATTCACATCCCGGGCAGCTCCAGTGGCAGCTCCGCTTCGTCACCTTCATCCTCCTCCAGACTTTCTTATCCATATTCAGGGCTGACATTTAGGTTCCTCCACAACCTCTTCGTCTTCTTCCAAGCTCCCACATTCTCTATGTTCCCCACGGGCTCCCACGGTCTCTCTCTGTTCCCCACAGCACACGGCGTTGCGAATGTTAAGCTAGCAATAGCTTAGCACTGCTGCTAACAGGAAAATGTTGTGAGTTCACCTAGAATGACCTGTGTTGTTTTTATTCCACTTAAAAACTCAACATGTCGCATCTTATTATGCTGATCGAAATAAAACAAACGGGGATTATAGTAAATGTTTAACTCTAATATGCATTTACAACGAAGAATAATCATTTCATGATGCCCTCTGTGCCTTATTTGGACAGAAATGAACCCATTAACTTTAATAGATAACACATTTTAAAGCAAATTAAACAGACATATATTACTTTTTTGTTAAAGCCATAAGGGTGTGGGATTTTAAGTCTTGTGTTATCATACAAAAATGAAGAAAGTTCATAGTAAAATCAATAATAATAATAACAATAACAACAACAACAAAACAACAACAACAACAATAATAATAATAATAATAATAATAATAATAATCACACAATTTGAAACAAAAATAAAATGAAGAAACTGGCGTTGCCATGGCAATCCTGAGAGAAGCTCAACCTCCCCTGAGCCCCTCTCTGGCCTCATCTTTGTCTTGGAGACATGAACATTTAAAGCTCGGACATGTGACATCAAGATAATTAAACAGGAAAAAACCACTTGAAAACACATCCTCAGTATACTGGCCGTTTTCTGTGACTTTCCCCCACATTATTACTCTGGAATACTGACAGAACCCATGGAAAACAGAACGTCTCATCACATTGATCGCAGGATATTAAATATTGATTACAGCATTATGGCACATCCCAGAAGCAGAAAATAAATGTGATTTGAAAGAGCATATTTAATTCTGTGAACAAAGATCACACCCGCTGGCATAATTCAATCAGCTCCTCATCATCTTCATCACCAGCTCCACCAGCACCACCACTGCTGCACCACAACAAAGATAATGATCAGCAGCATCTCATAGGCTCGTGCTAATGAGATCTTTCCTCTCAGGCTATGATTAGGTGTTAGCCGACAGAGATAAAGTGCCTAAGCTCTCAGAATAAGACAATAGAAATGCAGCCTAAGTCTATTGGCGTTGTGACCGGTGCTGCTAATGGAGCGGCTCTAGATTTCATTGTTAATTAATTTTCAAAAAATCCCTCTAAATGAGCGAGGACTTAACTTGCTTCCAGAGGCTTTTTGCTAAATAAGTTATTTGCAATAAATAATCTCTTCAACTCGCTTTAACTTGGACAAATTCTATTCTGACACATAAAAGATTTGTGGTAAAGAAATCTAATTCTCACGTGTAACACAGTGTTTAGTCTGTCTGTGCCTGCATTATGAATTTCTTCAACATCAGCAACTTGCTTTGCTTTTGGCAGTCAACCATTAGGATAGCTGGAGGCTACTATGAAAGATTTATGGTGGTATGTTTTAAGCTTGCTCTGTGATGTTCATAGAGTAAATGTTGATGTGTCGCAGGCGGTTTGTGGGGAGATGTTTCAAGTTAAAACAGATGAGCCACTTACTCCACTTTTCATGTGCAAAAACATTTTTGTTTTGCTGGATGTGATTGGACCAGACATGAAGTAAGACATTACAGAGCGTTTCCTTGCTAGACATCATTAACCTATTCAAATCGGACTGTAGGCTAACAACTAGACTGTGAGTGTGTACATTGCATTGACAGCTGCCTTAGTGTTTTGTAGCCTGGGGTTAAGGTGTTATCCTCCGGTCAGAAGGTCAGAGGTTCAACTCCTCTCATCCCCCATTCCACATGCTAAAGTGTCCTTACACCGAATTTACCCCATGTACTCATACACCTCTCCCTCTCCTGTGGTCTTACCACCTCCAAGACACATTTAATGGGCTAGGGTGTTATGCCACTTGGTGGCAGTGACGACTGAGGACCTATAGAGGGAATTAGGCGTCCTCTGCTGGATGGATGGATGGATGGAGGGATGGACAGGGGACATGTCTTATGCAGAGCTGCTGTATAAGATCTCTGGAGGTCTTCAACAATAAGTTAGTCTACCTACTCCAAAAAGCTGGCGTTCACATGAATCCATGACATTCTTTTGGCTCAAAAATGATTATTTCGGGTTGCATTTTCAAAATGCAATCAACCCCCTGGTGTGGCATGATGTGGACACCAATAACACATATTTTTGTGTCACTGTGTGTGGTGGAATAAGAAGAAGTCAGGCGAGGACTGTGTAATCGGAAAGAGTGGGCAACACCTGGATCAGGGTATTTGTGAATACAGCTGTATGTTGATATACAGAAAGAGAAACGTGCAAGGACACCACACAATACAACAATCATGCTTCCAATGTTACCATGGACACAGCATTTTTTCCGTTAAATCAAATTTTGTTGTGAACATGAATACAATTCCAAGGTTTTCACCCTGAAGAACCACAAACAGGAACATTCATGTAAAATATTAAAGTTAATTCATCCAAACTAACTTGTTTTAACTTATATCAGTTGTGTACTGCAACATTATTTTGCTGACAGCAGAGACCAAAGAGAAGTAGACACGATAATAAATTTGCAGCGTGCTGTAAATTCACCACTTGTAAGCAGCAGGCGGAGGACAACAACATTGTGCTGGAGCCCGACCAAACATCTGTCCTCACTCTGACTCACTCTGGGTCCGAGCGGGAAGGACAACATGTCGTACCAGACTGATGTTACCCAGGAGAGCGGCATAACAACAAGGAGCTCTCACTCTGCAGCTAATTCCCAGGACACAACACACTGACTCAACCAATCAAAACAACAAAAACAAAGATCTACAGTCTTTTGGTGGGTTCAAACCTCCAAGTTTTAGGGGACAAGCTTATTGCAGACAGTTCCCATAGCAGAGAGGAGAGGGGTTTTTCTGCTTTTCCAACATTTGTCATTGTGCTGGAATATTCAGCAGAGGCAGACACGGCCTGTCTCCATGTCACTGACTCTAACCTCAGTCCTCTGCAGGTAGTCCACTGTGCCAACACGACCTGTAAAATACGCTGTTATTGCTTTGACTTGCACTGTTTCTGCTGCTCCCTCTGCCCACTCACCTTCACATTCATGACAGACATTAGACCTCTAGTTTATGCTTGTTTTTCCATCACAGTGACTCATAACAAATAATCGTATTAATAACCAGACCTTTTTGTCAATGTTTCCTTTCTGTATTTGTTACTTGGTAGAATGAATGGTAATGTGACTTAGCTACATGTAAATGGAAAATAATGATAGAAGGGCAGTTCGGGACAGACTGAAAGAAGCAACACGGCTGCAGCATTCAGTGAATTTACATTTACACTTGTTAAAGGTGCAAGACTGATGTTTTGCATGAGCATGTAATCATTTTTTTTCACAATCCTAAGTGACGTGCTCTTTCATATTTACATCAGGAGCAGGTCCTTGCTGTGGAGACCGCTATTTTGCATCACTGTATCTTTTATTGACATTAATCACATATTTTTGAATCGAAAAAGCAAACATTCATTTTTTTTCATTGTCTGACGCCGGAGGAGCAGTTGCCACCCCAGTACAATTACACCTGACCCCATTATAGATTTTTCTCACAGATGGTGCGTCCACAGGCTCACAAGGGGTAATGTGGGGTTGGGAATCTTGACCAAGGATACTTCCGCATTTGTGATGGGTGAGGCTGGAATTGAAGCTACAACCTTTTGGTTACAGGACACAATTTTAGATAGAGAGAGTTGTAATGATAACTGAAGGCCACCATAGATTATATGACATGCTTAGAAGAGGAGGAGGATGACTACACATGTACCTTTATAATGCATAGCTGAAAATACTTCAAATCACTTATTTTGGATCAAACCATTACAATGATCAGGGTTCCCTGCTGCACTGATTTGCAAGCCAAATTCTAAGGCTTGTGGCCAGGTTAAGACACTCCACTTCCTCTTTGTTATGTATCCATGTCCTAAGAAGTTGCATGAGGCAAACTTTATATAAAAGAGAAAAAGAGAGGGGGGGGGCAAGAAAAATACTGTCACCTTGATGTTTCCACTGCAGTTTTTCATTGGGCCAGTCTCAGAGGACGAGTGCTAAGGAAAACATCATTATGTGTGGAGAAATGTACCGGTAATAAACCCAAATGGCACTGAGAGGTGCAGTTGTCAACCATGATAAATGGCACCTATGCATCCTGAATGTGTTCGGTGCCCTTGCCATGTTGACTCCCTCTCCTGAGGGCGGGCTCTCAACTGCCGAGTTTGGCCTGGAGCTCCAACCCCAACCCCTCAGCTTGGCACTCGCGGTGACAGGACGGAGGCGGCGCTCAGATTGCTTTCTGAGGTACAGAGCTTGGCCTGGTCTTATGTGCTCTGTGATTAAAGAGTGTAAAGGGAACATGAGGAGAGGTGGATCCTGTACAAAGAACAGATTTAGCTTTAAGGTGCAGTGTGTAAGATTTGGTGACATCGAGAGGTGAAGTTGCATGTGGTATCCATCACCTCACCCTCATCCTGCTGAGCATGCAGGAGAACCTATGGTGGACTTCAGTTGTCATTAAAACTCAAAATATGTTTACTACGTCCACTGAGGGCCACTGTAAGAACATGGCGGCCTCCATAGAGAGGACCCGTTCCTCATGTGAATATACATTAATGGGCTCATTTAAGGGTTATGGGAGAAAATAAAACATTTAGGTGATTGGAAATTCACAAAAATATCAGTTTGTAATTGTTTAGTTATATTTTCAGAAGTGACAAAAATTACCCAAATATTACACACTGCCCCTCAATGTTGCGACACAAGAAATACATAGGATCTCTTTGTGTTCTGTTAGCTTTATTCTATTCTAAGAATCGTCCCTTGCTCACTGGCACTGTGGTGGTGTTGGCCTCAGCCTCTCCGGTGACCAGTCAGTGACGCTAAATAGCCGCTAGGTATATGTGACTGGGTCCAGCATTGGTGTATCTGCCTCTCACCAAATGTCAGCTGGGATTCACTGCAGCTCCATCCACCAAGGATAAGTGCTGGGGCTAATGGATGGGCCCCTCCATCTATGTGATACCTGCTCATAGTAATGTATAATGTAATGCAATTACCACAGCCAGTCTTCATCTACATACCCTCCATTAAGAGATCATATCCTGTTCTGATATCAGGTCAGATGTCTCATGTTGTTACGCAGAATGAAATCAGTTCATGCAGGGACAGTGCTGTGGCACATTGTTATAAAACCCAAGGTAAACACCCTGAACAAGGAAAATAGCAAAGAAAGAATCTCTTCATAGAGGAAGTACTCCATTTCCATCTGTGAGCACACTGTGTCATAATACAGAATATTTTTAGAGTAGATTAGAGCCTTCTCTCCGTCTCATTCAGTTTGCAAAAGTGCATCGGAGCAGAAACACCTGCCTGTAAATTTCCACATTTTCCCAAAGACAGAAAATATCAGTCGGTTTCATAGTCATGTTTCATCGGGAGCAGACATCTTTGTCTTATGTCAACATTGCTGCTTCTCTGATCTCCACTCTGCCCTCTCCTCCATCATCTAGTACTCAAACAAGTATATTTGTCACTACATTGGACTTTTCTCTGCCACGTCCTCAGTCAGTCCTTCATTGACCTGAGTGACAATATTTCTATGTTTACCTCTCAAAATGTACTTTTACAGAACTGCCTTAACTGACAATTGATGTCTTTGACTGTATTTTGCTTTCCTGTGGTGTTAATATTATTGTTGTTGTTGTTGTTGTTGTTGTTCAGTGTAGGGAAATCAGGTTAGTGACATGTAGAGGTCAATGTGGAAAATCTAAATAAAGAGTAAACAATGAATGGAAAATGTTTTATCCTTTCAAAATGAACAATACAGGGCAGTTTCAATGGTATATTTTGTTGATTAGATGTTTTCAGAATTTTGCAACTGAGACGGTTTATCACAAAATAAGAGTGAAAGTGTGTTCCCAGCTTATGCTTGGAAATCTCTTGTGTGCCCCTGGAGGTTTATGACTACGTCCAAATGTGTTATAATGTGGCTGGTATAGTCTAGACTCTAAACTCTGTCTGACTGTCTTGATCGAACCTTTGGCCATGAACAAAACAATAAGTCTTATGTATTTGTTTTTCAAAATAAAACAGATACTATGGACAGATTGAAGAGAATAGTGACTGTAAATGGCTCCACAATGGATCCAAAACATTTCAGCTGCAATTATCTGCAACATCAGCACAGTAACATGGGTCTTGTCCTGACCAGCAGTTGTGCAGTCTGTTTCTATTACCGAGTTATTGGCAACAAATACGATAAATAAATTCTTTGGTGTCAGTAAAAGGTGCCAAATGCGTCCCAGACATGTTAAGTGGCCATTTTCACCATTTATCACATGACCCACTTAGAGTTCAAATTCAGATTACTCTGTGTATACAGCACCACAGTTTGCCATATCCTAAAAGGGGGCAATTTAGGGTCACATCCATTTAGTATGAGCCACAAGGAGATAAGAAGTATTGCACCATCCATCCCAATCCACTACTACAGAGGATCCTCAACCACCACCAGTGTCTACTGGACCCTGTGGGGAACATTATACTACATCATGCTTCACCCCCTTACAACCATCTGATGTCATCACAGAGGGATCTAAAAGCCTTAAGAATCTAAATATTAGGAACCACTTCTGTTTTAATTCATGTTGTAACGATAAACCAAAGTCATTCCTGTCTGAACTAAACAGGGATTTTACACTTCGGTCATTATGAAATTATCCTATCATTATCAGCAGATAGTAGGTGGATATTCAGCATTTAAAATGATGTTCAGTGTGTCAGCACCAAAACACTGTGGTACTGTAGAATGAAACAAAGCTTAACACAAAGTTAAACAATGTTCTGTGGTTGTGCTGCTTCACTAAATGGTTGCTTACAGCTGCACTGAGCGTTCAGGTTGAGTTCTCACATTTTAGATTGCAAGATAAATGCTCCTCTTTCATCTCCTAAGACTCAACATTTGTGCCGCATTCATTTTCATTTGATTCAGAACAATGATATTGAATTATAGTTTCATATCTGCGCTAATTATATCTTGTCTAACCTGGGCAGTGAGAGCAGTCTCTATTAGGCCATGCTGATTCGAAGCAGACCACGATACGGCGTCTAAACAAATACTGAATAAATGAATTGAAAACCGATGTTGTCGGGCGTGCTGCTGTGAAATAGAATCCACAAGACGTGTCTCAAGTTTGGGGAGAGGGCATGAAAATGGGAAAATGGATGATTATAGAGAAGGCAAATTACATTAGTGTGTCGAATTAAAGGGACGTCTGGTATATCCAGCTGAGATAGAAGCAAAGAGCGCAAGTGAGAGAGGGGAAATGGCAGTAGATGAACGCGAGAGACAGGGACAAAGACATTGTGTGTGAGCGTGAGAGATGCAGGGGAGGGAGGATGAGAGAGAAGGATAAACACCGTGCTAAAAATACCCCACCACCCCATGAGTTTTTGCGTCTATTGGCACAGACGATGCAGGCTGAAATAAAGCTGTGTGAGCTTGTTATTGTTATTTCATTATTCCTCTGAATTTTTGTGTACAGCAGCTACTGTGGGCCCCTGGGGTGGGGGGGGGGGGGGGGGGGGGGGGGGAAAAGAAAGGAAAATTGAAAAGTTCACAATCGACCCAGGGCGAGCAAATTGGAGAAAAGAACATTAAAATTATGTCATCACAGAAGTCTAATTGTAAAAGCTGTGTGGTTCCATTCTTTGAAAAATGAAGTTGTTAGAACAAAGATCTATAGAACGAGGTGAAACACTTTAATTCCACTTTTGGAATCCAGGGGGCGCTACTGCCGCTGCTGGAGAAACTGAGTTGGGAAATAATCACAAAAATAATTTATAATGATATGATCAGCGGAGAGAAGTGCACCTTTAGCAATCTCCATTTACTGCTCACTAAACAACCGACTAGGTGCTCCTAATAAAGTGACCAGTCAGGGTAGAAAAAACAAATACTCCCCAAACCATAAAAGACTATGAATATAAATCTGAGCATATTATTCAATATTCCTCCCCACTGCCCTGATCCTAGAGGCCAGACATTTATTTTGAAAAGCTCTGACTCACAGATACGTGAGTTTTTGAAGACATATTTAAACTGACACGAGGGTGAACATGAACGTGTGTGTTGTCAGTCAATGGTATTTTCTTCTTTTTTGTGAAACAAACAAATACATCTCATTAAATTGAATCCACTGGAGATTATATATCCACACAGTGTGGTGCAGGAGGAGATCCTAATTTCCTTACTCTCCTGCTGGCAGGTGCTTTATTCCCTTTAAGAGGGAAAATGCTCACTATTATTCCATCTTACATTCACACTGTGTGAAGGGTGTGAAAGAAAACCAGTATTTTATGATTTCTGCTACTTGGAAAAAGGTGTAATGCTGACATTAGCACTAAAAAATATGCTACAGTGATGTAAAGATGTGTTTTATTTTCTTCTCTGATTTTATTTGCATTTGCATGATATTTTCGACAAAATGGATCACGATGAACGAATGTTACATTACATAGATTTTCAGACAAATCTACATTATTGTTTTTCATTTGGATTTTGCTTCTATATGAATGGGTCAGTATGTATGGAATCATCAACATAACATATTCTGACATCGGGCAGAAATAATCATAATCAATATTGATACATGTATGTTTAAAGGTGCATTGTGTATGGTTTTGGTCACATCTAAAAATATTACGATACAATTACATACTGATGTTTGCATGAATTTATAATCACCTAAATGTATTCATTTTTTCCATTACCTTAAATGAGCCCATTAATGTATAGTTACATCACGAGGGGGTCCTCTCTACGGGGGCCGCCATGTTTTTACAGTCATAAAAAGTGGACATACTAAACATCTTTTGAGTTTTACTTACAACTGAAGTCGACCATAGGTTCTCCTGCATGTTCAGAGGGGTGGGGGTGTGGTGATGGATTCAACATGCAACCTCATCTCTAGATGTCACCAAATCTTACACACTGCCCCTTTAAATCTGCACTAAAGAGCATAGAGAGATTATTCATGAAGAAGAAAAAATGAAAGCTCCAAAAAGTGAAGCCACATCATCAGCAACGCCTCCTAATGGCTGGCTGCCATACTGCTCCCCCACACCCCAGCTCCGTGTTAGTGGATTTGACATAGGGCAAACCAAATAGTCACAATATATTTGTATGTCAAATTGGTAACTCTGGTGAAAGAGTCATATGCTGCGGTAAATGACCTCTCTGAATAAATTATTGTGGAAATGACCCAAAATATCAGCCCCATAATGTTTCAAAAGCGAACCAGCCAGAGCCAAAAAGTAGCAATAGCTACAGCCGTGCCACTAATGCAGTTATCCATAACATTTCGACCTGCTCTCACGCAATTAATACCTGGGCCAACACATGAAAAAGAAACTGCAGCAACACTCCTTCATGCTACAGTGAAACAGTTCCACAGCACAACCGATGCCCCGCAGCAAACAGCCAACTGCACCGCGTTGCCGTGTAAATCCCTCCTGACATCACAGAGAACTTATTTTTTATAACTTGCACATGTACCACAACAGAGCTGAGGTGAGAAGAGACAAGTTTAGCACTTTGCTGTCACGATCCTGAAACACTGCGAAGGCAGAAAGTATACCTGGAGGTGGAGGAACAACAGTGAGACGGTGCAGGATGTAGGAAAGTGGGAAACGTAGTGAATGGGTGCGAACATTCTGTGTGCACACACAGAGTTTATATGTGACTCAGTGTAGGAGCTGCTCTATCTGGTCCATGAAGACGGAATATTCAATTCGAAGGCTGAAATTTTGGTTCAGGGTTACACCAACTGATCAAATATTGTCGATCAGTGAACCATAGGTAACTAATTAGAACTTATTAGGTCACATGTCTCCTTAAGTATTGCTGCTCTAACACAGTAGCTGGTTACTTTGTGTCACCAAAACCAAAACAGAAGAACCAGCCTTGTGTGGCTCCAGACGAAATGCACTGTACACTGTAATGTAGTATGAAAAAACGATGTATTCACACTCTCTTAGTAGTGTGTACAGTTCCATTGTTGCAAGAATCATCCAATAATGTGTTGTCTCTCAAATAAACTGCTTGAAATGATCAAATGTACCTTTTGCTCTATTAATCTGATCTAATCATCAGTGATAAATTATCATAATAGTAATGAGTTGCAGGTTGAAGTTGCACCTGACACACACTGATCAACAAATGAGGCCTCTGAGGGATCAGTGCCGCGGACATGATTCACAGCTTTTGTTTGGGAGGAGTTAAATGTGACTGTGGCAGATCTTCACACCGCCACACAACCGGCTCCCTGTTACAACAACAACTTACAGGAGGCAGGTCGAAAGTCCCCGCAGCCTTTCCCAGTACAGAATCAACAGAATCCTTACAAGCACTGAGCTAAGGAGGGCTCCTGGATCGATTAGCAGGGACCAAAATATCACCGTCCTGGGGTTGGATGAGGGAAGATGCACTGTTGTGCTCAACAAAGCAGACTTTACTCCGACTCCTGAGTGATGGACTGCTACAGAAACACACAAATGCATCTTGGTAACATCAAAGAAATCACAGATAAATGGAGTAGGGCACTCACGGGTACTTAGCGCTTTGGAACTGGAACACAGTGGCCCATCATGTGTATACTTCATCATGCATCACATGTCAAATGTTGACGAATTGGCTGGAACATATTGTGCCTTGAAAAACATGGATTGAGTTTCAGTTCCTGCTCTGTCGGTTCACCACTTTATCCTAGTATTCTCTGCAGCAGCATGGAGGAGGGAGGAAGTGGGTTTTGTTTGAGCCTCCTCTGGGAAACAGCAGTCACCTAAGATGCTACTTGCGGAGCCAGGATGGAAAAATTCCTGGATGTGAAAATCTTCATGGAAAAGAGTCAGGGCAGTGCAACATGGGGGGGGGGGGGGATTTTTTATCTTTGACATATGATGAAGACATGAGCACATGTTTGGGAAGACGATAGAGACGCTCTGGAACAAGCTGCCCTTGAAAACTTGAGGGACGGGACTGGGGTCGGTCCTGCTCAACAACCTCTCACCTACTCAGACTGCTGTCCTGACATCTTCTCCCATGTGACATCACAACCTGCTAAACCTCAGTGTGTGACCCCGGTGACACAGTGCAACATCAAGGCATGAATGACCCGCTGCACAGAGGTGAGTGTGACTCCACGGCTGTCAGCAGAAATCACGAGGCCTGGGGCAAACATGAGGAAATGTCCATTTACATTTAGTGCCGCAGAATTACTGCACACTGCATTTTCAATGGGCCTCTGGTCACATGTGGGAGTGAGTGATACACGCATTATGTCATTAGAGCATGGAACAACTCCAACTGCAATGTATTATTAAACACATTAACATACACCTCATCTGCTTTGATTTTATTTAAATTGTTTTGATTTGAAATATTTTTGATCTGACAGAAATAATGGTCATTCACCCTGACTACATGAAATATGATGTATAAAAAATGTGAAAGGTCTTCACATTGGTAACCATTTGGAATATCGATGAAACTGAAACCCCCTAGTGGCTGAGTGCAGTATTGGTCTTGAACCCTGCATCTTCCATGTTGGTAAACAGGACATGGATCGCACAAAGAGGTCAAAGAACAAATCATTTTCTCAAAGTCTTGAGGTAGAAATCACGTTAACGTTATTTTTCATAGTTCAATCATAGGTACAGTGTGTAGGATTTGGTGACATCTAGTGGTGAGGTCGCATGTTGCACCTGGACCATGACATCATAGCACCGCATCATAATCAGTGCACACCGAACAAGACAGTCTGTCCTTTTTAGATTGTTTGTAGAATATATAGATTACATTGGCTTGGCCTATATAACCGTCTCTTATTCGATTGTCTCTTCAGGTGCTGATCAGAGTTGTGTATTGTATTCGTGTGTTGTTAAACTTGCACTTTCCTCTGCCATGGCTTAATGCCTATCAACATCTGGTAAAGAGACCTCAAAATAATGACCTTGCCCTGACACCCTTTAAATTTCGATTATATATAGCCTTTTAATCTATGTACAATGTCCCATTTCAAGTAAAGAACAAATTCAAGTATAAGATGTCTTCCATCTGTCTCTGCTCTTTTATTGGTTGGTTGATCTCTTATGCACAAATCACTATGTAGCAAAAGTTAAATAAGAATCTATTAATCAAATCTGATTAGTCCATATCCAGAAAGTCCTTACTCAGCTGATAAACTGAAATTCTAAGTGTAAGACCTTTAATAATTAATTCCAGAGGAGGTCTTTTTAAGGTTGTTTAAAGTGTCAATGAGATATCTCCTTTCTTTATCTTAAGTCCAGAGATTCAGAAGCGCTATGTATTTAAACACAGTGCTATTCCCTTTTATTCCTGAATGTGGCCTCATGTGTGACACTGGGTCATTGGGAGCTTCGAGAGTCCTTGAGCAAAGCTCACGAGAGTGAAAAGACAAATTTCCATATGACATCAGTAACATGTCACACGTTTAACATTATCATGTTAGAAAGCTGCCAGAGTGGCTGATGACAAACTGTGACACTTGGGTGGATCCTTATGAGGAGCCATCTGTGTGCTGCGAGGGTTTGAATCCAGCACATGATCAATGACACCTTCGTGCCTACATGCATCGTGTCCATCTCCTTCATTCTGTGGAGCAAAAAAAACAAAAAAAACAACCTTTACTTAAAGTAGAAGTAGTGGTAAACCTACAGTTCAAGCACTGCACCTTTGTTTCTATTTGCAGTGCACAGAGAGGTGCTGTTTGTGCCGAGTAATGCTCCCGTGTCAAGTGCTCTATCTGATTGTTAGTCGGTGCTGATCTTTGCGCTCCACTTTCCACAGTGAGGTTTGAGACTTCAATTTAAAGTCAAGTAATAGTTCAGGACTAAAAGTCAGTGTGGTTCAGACAGTAAGGGGTGAGTTGTATCATCACACACACACACACACACACACACACTCACACACACACACACACACACACACACACACACACACACACACACACTTTATCTACAGATCAAAACTAACATGGTGCCTAGAGATGGGTATTATTACATTTTAATAAATGTAATGTCTGGAAACCCCAACGATGATGTATTTACTTTTCTACAATCAATTCAAGCAATTTTCTAAAGTTACAGTATCCAGTACAGTATAGGATTTATGAGTAGGTGACTATAAACAGTCACTCGTAGGACTTAGAAATACATGTAGATTACTGCACTAATTAGAACCACCTACGCTCACTCATCCAGCACAAACACATCACACACCTCTAATTGGATATTTAGGAAAAGCTTTGCATACTTTACCTTTAAACAGGTCGGTTGCAGTTGCTAATTTTGATTTTTTTTAGTGGTACCATGAGGGAGTCTTTCTTTGTCCTCACTTCTGTACCTAAGTTTTGTTTAGACCTGCAGTCCACATTTCTCCAAAGACTGCGAGTGACTGAACAACAGAAACAAGGTGAAAATAGACTTTTGTAAACAATGCTGCGATCACTTCCTGGTTTTGATTCAACTACCAGCATTTGGGGGAAAGAGTAGTAATCATTCATCCATGGGCCACCCCTGCTTTGATGCTCTTGCCTCTCAGCTGGGTTGAGCTCAATGTGGCTCCTCTTGAAAGGCAGTGCTGCTCTGCTGCTGAACACACAGCCGCTGTGTTACCAAGAAACACAGCAGAACCATGGCGCTCACGCAGCCTAAGTGTCCCTGGCATTACTCCCATGAGCACAATGGGTTGTTTTTTTCAACAGAGTCATGAGGGTTTACTCTATTGTTGCTGATAAAAGCAAAAGAAAGTCTGAATATTAAATATAAACCATTCATAAAACTTTGTATATCACCAATTCAAACACAAAGAGCTCATCACTCTCATTTATGTATCTCTGTAACCAGACTCTATTCAGCTGCTGCAATAAACATTTCAGACGTGAGTCGTCTGACTGAAATAAATCATGGTATGGATGTGGCCTCAGGGAAACTACAGCGACTCTAAATTTCCCATCATGAGTCAGACAAAAGTAAAATCCTCTTTTACTGAAAGGGGCGTCAGAGGACAAATAAGAACCTGCATGTCGGTATGATACTTTCTATCATTAGACTGGTTTAAGTTCACTTGGGCAACATTTTATTCATTGGAGTTTTTTTTTTCTATCATGATTTTTTTTCTTGAAAGTACAATAAGTTAAAGGTGCCGTGGAACATGATAGCACTGGAAAGGAAATGACAGAGAAGCAAACAAAGAGAAGTTAGGATCATCATTTATAGTTCAAGGTCATGTTCCTCATACTCATTCAAAGTACAGGTCTCTGGAAAGCTGACAGACAAAATGACAGAACAAACACAGAACAGCTGAAATGCATGGAGACAGATTCTGAGCTCCTCCCCTCCTCCTCTGGGTTTCCTGTCGGCCCAAACTCACACTGGACGACCTCGTAATACCACTTGGAAACACACACATACACACAGCAAGGTAATTTATATTTATCATATCATCATGTCATCATCGCTCACTATCTTCACTCTCACTCATGTTAAGTCAGGATTGAGGAGGGAGGCAGTGATTCTGTACCGGTATCTTCAACAGATCCACTCATGTCACGCCTTTCACGGTTGTCGGTTTGGTTCGGTTTGGCGGTTTGGGCTACTACTGGTCCGGGTTGGTCTATCTCTGGTTGGCATTTGTATAAAAAACTATATAGGAACACATGTAAAAACAGGGAGGGAAATCAAACCATTTTTTTTAATCAACTGAAAAAAAATGCAGGTGTCATCATAAAATCTTCTATGACTAGCAACACTTAATAACACTTATGTCTTTTTCTTTTTGTCCGTTTTCTCCTTTGTTTTATTCCAAAATGGGAGAGGAGCAGTTATAGTTTGCATCATCTATACAACAGGCTATAAAACACCACTTTGTCACAGTCCAGAAAGCACATATAGATGTGGTTGTACTGTATATAAACATATGTACTGTAATAAGATAAGTTTGCGTGCATGGCTCCCCGACGGTCGCTCTTCCTGTCGTCCTCAGCTTGTCTGAGGAAACGCTCCCTTCTCACTTCACATGACGTGAACACGAAGGCCTCCATATTTCTTACTGGCACAATGGACATGTTCTTCTTCTTCTTTTTAATTCATAGAAACTGAGAAACGGCCGCCGGCTCTGTGCTGTGGTCCTTCACGCAGCCAGGTGTCAAGTCTTTCAGTGGTTGATTCCATTCATCAGGGATATTTCTTTTTTTGATCTCAAATGTCTCCTGATTTCGTTTTTCTTCTTTTCCTCCATGTTAAATATTTGGCGTGTTTATGTTTTGATGTATTTATTTATGCTCTGTGTTTTTTCTCTAGAAAAAGTCCCAACAACACAAACACAAGCAATGTCAATGAAAACATTGTAATGTTTGTTGAAGCTCTCCTGGCAGATCTCTGCTCCCTCGTTTGCCTGAAAACGAAGGAGCCGGATCTCATCGTCCCGGTGAAGGAAAGGGGTCACGGGTGGGTTCATGATGTTTGGTCGGCTGATGTGTTTCAATATGAGCTCGCTTCCTTTTCATCCTGTTGCCTTTCAACCATCCTTCTGTTTCCATTTCCTGTCGCCAACGCTCCACTCTTGAGGAAGTTCTTTTTTCCTTGTTTACTTTTCAGAGCATCGTCTTTTAGGAAAAAATGACTAAATAATGTTCATCTTTGTTATTACACTGTACACATGTTGATGTCCTGATTTGTCTTTTTCATAAATGTTTTCAGTGGGTCTGTGTCAGACCTCCAGTTCCACAATCACACGTAGTACTCCTTGTCCTTGTTCTTCTTGCTCTTATTCGAGGTCTTGGCCGTGTTCACCGGCTTCTCCTTCACCACGGTGCCGTTGGACTGCGCCGAGTTGCTGATGTAGTTGCGGCTCTCGTCCACGTGGTAGGAGCCCTCGTCTCTGTTGCGGTACTTGTACATGGCATAGAGCAGGATGAGGATGCACAGCGCCGCCGCCGCCACGATGCCCACCACCATCCCCGTTGTGCTGCTGGACTCCCTGAAGACCTCGGATGTGCCCGGGTAACCTTTGGGCGGGGAACCGGTGGGATTGGCTGCAAGAGAGACAGAGAAGTGATCAGCACAAATGCACCTCAACAAGTATCTTCGAAAATTTATCATCATTAGTGTAAACACATTTACCATACAGTCGTCAGCATGACTCCTGTCAGCCGTAAGATTCAGAGTAAGTGTTTATTGTCATGTGCAAAGTGAGGAAACACGTTTCCCTATGAAATGTGCACGTACTGCTACTTACTGCTGTTCACACTGGGTGACACACAAAATCAGTCTAAATGTAAATGAAAAATAGATCGAAAAAAGATAAATTATAAAATAAAGGCAGTTATAAGAGACAGCATGTGAAAACCACAATGTACTAATGTAAACTACCAAAGAAAAGCACATACTTTTCTGTCCACACACAGGAAGTGTGTAATGTGAAAAAATGATTAAAAATAACACAAAATAAAGGCAGTATAAAAGGTGGCATGTGAAAATGATACATAGAATAAAACATGCATACAAATACAACTGAAAATATAACTATGCAATGAAAACACAGCTAATTAAATAAAACAAAGCTCCTTAACAAGTATATTTTGCACAAAGTATGGTGCAACATTGGCTGTGTGTATGTGCAATAGCCCGTGAGGATCAATATCAGAGTTTAAAACTGAATGATGATGGCACAGACAATGTACCTGAGGATAGATGATGTCAGATGGGATTCTAAACATTAGATGGTGAGAACAGATGGTAGAGTATGTTTCCAAAGGCAACTGGATCCACTTCAGATATGCTTCACCTCTCATGCAAGAAGCCTTTTCAATTTTAGGGGTTAAACTCGAGCAGGTCTAGGTGCTTCTACGACTTCGGAGACACCCTGAGCTGGATGACCGAGAGGCTTCACATAGCACATAATCAGGTTTCAGCCCATTTCTTTTAAGACTAAGTGAATTAACACAAAAGTAGACTCTAAATCTCAGCCCATTACATGTCAGCTAAAACTGTCAGAGCTCAGTAAAAAAAAAGAAAAAGGGGGATAATCTTATAAATCTCTTCAAGATTGTATTTTGCATTTGATGACAAATGAGATCAAAGCTGCAACGAACCAAACAAAAGTGTGGAATCTATGAGGTGTAACATCATGATAGTGATTGAAGGTGAGAGACAGATGAGCCGAAGCTGACATGAAGGAAGTTAAATGTTCACTGCTCATTGCATGTTGAACACTACGGTCATGAATGAACTTGTTTGGCTATGAATTCGTGTGCTGTGACTGTTTCACGTCATCTGTGAAAAATAAATCTTTCAGGGGGAAACAATCCTTCCATTGACTCAGCAGAATTCCGCCCAAAGGCTGTCCCCCACTTCTGTTCTGTCGCGCTGCCATTCAATGGAGCATGTTCTGAAAACACATCAGCCCCCCCCTTGATATCATTCAGTCCTCCTGGCACATCTCTCTGTGTGTGTTTTGCACAAGTCATCATTTCTGCTTAAGCTCTCTTTGTTGCGTTTGTGAAATCCAAACACGCAACACTAACATTTGGAAATGAAAGCGTCCTGGTTGCACCGGATTGGGGCACAAAATACTGGAGGGATTTGCGGCTTGGTTCAGATCACAGTTACACTGACGTGAGGGTGTTTGTGCTTTCATTTGCATTTTGACGCCGGACAAACAAACAAACAGGAACAAGAGCAAGTCTGCAGAGATGTGGGCCTGAATTAGTTTCTCTTTGTTGACTGGACAGTTACATTCAACACAATGAGCAGGATTTGCAGTTTTCACTTTGTTGCTGCCACAGACTCAATGTCCTTGTTATTCCCCGTGTTCCTCTCTTTGTGTGGACTGCACGCTTCGGCCCCCACAGTTCTTGAACCGGAGAACAGGGCGGCAGCCTCCAAGGGAGACAGACACAACAGCGAGGAACGTAAAAGCTAAAGGATGCTTGTGTCTTTCACTGGCACATCTCTTAAAGGTGCATAGCGTAAGAGTTCAGTCAATTTTGTCACTTCTAATTATAATTCCAAAATACTGACATTTTCATGAATTCATAATCACCTAAATGTTTTATTTTTTCCCATTTACCCTAAATGAGCCCATTAATGTATATCTACATGAGGAGTGGGTCCTCTCCATGGGGGCCAACATGTTTGTACAGTAGCCCAGAGTGGACATACGAAACATCTTTTGAGCTTTAGTGAGAACTGAGGTCTACCATAGGTTCTCCTGCATGCTCAGAGGAGTGAGAGCGAGGTGATGGATCCAACATGCAACTTCACCTCGAAATTTACACACTACACCTTTAAATCTGGGGTGTCAAAGATAAGGCCCACGGGCCAAAAAAGGCCCACCAGAGGATCCAATCTGGCCCGCAAGAAGACTTTGCAAAGTGTAAAAATGACCTGGCCAATCAGAGAGAGGGGGTCTGAAGGTGACAGAGGTGAAAAGTGAAACTGCAGAAAAGAACCGTGTGAGGAAAGTGACATTGAGACGAGTCAGTGCCTGTCGACCCTTTAAAGCAACAATCTACATTATAATGTTGAAACTTTCAATTCCTAAAGTGTCCGAGAGCTTATCACTGTCATTTTGTTAAGGTTAAATGTGGTCATTTATTTTACAACAGGGCTTCGCAGTCATTCATCGTCAAACTTGTAGTACAGGACCTTCAGAGTTTATGGTGTAATGGGGTAAAAGAGGGCTAAAGGCTAAAGTAGGTGGCTACATTAAATTCTGTGAGGATTGATTAAAGTTCTTTTATTTCCCGTCTCTTTTCTTCATCTCTCACAGTGAACTGATGGAGCTCCAGTTCTCTGTGTTCACTACTACATTACACCTTTCATGAGCCATCGGTTTAAGTGACATTCAGTGGGCGATGCTCTCCTCCCCGTCACTGATCCAATGAACACACATTATAGACTAAGGGCTGAAACATGGCTATGAACAAATGAGTCGGGCAAATGGAATATACATTAACACTTACTACAATATTCACCGGGATATTCATGAATATTGATGAGGAGAAGTCATTATTCGTTAGCTTCATTTGGTTTTACATTCACACAGACAGAAATGTTCAAATTTGGATAAAAAGCCTCTTTGATATTTAGTGGACCTGTCCCATTTTGCCATCCCACTTCTCCCGTTCCTTTTTGCACATCCAGTTTGGGGTCTGGAAAATAATTGCATTCTCAAGCTTTGATACTGAACCAGTTTTTTTAAAAACATTTCTCCAAACCAGAAGCCATGACATTGTCTCTTCATGATTCAACTCTTTTGATCTTGGTCAGTGAGGGAACATTTCTATTTCTGAGTGAGAGCCATGTATGAATGAGTCTCCATCTCACATCAAAAAAGGGGAAGACATGAAAAACAACATTTTGCATCTATTGCATTTTGTCATAATCACCTTGTCTTATCTTGTCACTCGCTGTTTTTCATGGCAGACTCATTTCTGGGAGCGCGAGTGAATTGAGAAGTTCTTGTTCTCGTTCATTGAGAAGGTTGTTTCCTCCTGATCCATGAAGGATGGGCAGAATTACCATGATGCAGCACATCCCATCTTAAATGCGTGTGGCAATTTCTCAATGTCAAACAAGAACATCACTTAAAAAGTTGAAATTTCAGAGTAAGTGTGTCTGTCCTTCACTTTACAAGATTTATCACTACAGACTGGACTTCTACTTTTAAATAAACTGTTTTCATGTGTTTGCATGCTTTTTTCAGGTATCTCAAGTATCATCCAGGCTGTTACCTATCAATCTATCCATCCATCTTTCCACCCACCCATTCATTAATCCTTTCACATGAATATAATGTATATTACATTCGTTCATCCTTGGCGACATTGAATATATATACGATGCTACAATATGATTCTCATGTCATATGGGATGTGCCTATGAATGTAAATAATTAAAAACACACTGAAAAGATAGAAACAGTTTGCAAACAATACACTTTTACTTTACATATTCACTAACACTAAACACTTGCTGCACCTCTGAGAGCCAGTTCCACCTGTGACCAGAGCTCAGAACCCGTCACTTCATACTCTGAATACTCTCCAGATTTTAACAACACAAACTCTCCTCACTGTCATCAAGTGTTGTGTCTCACTCAGCGTTGACAGCTCCTTTTCCATAGTGTTAATATCTCTCCCTGAGACAAGCATCACTTTGTGTGCCATAATATTATCTAATTACCCAGCACAAATATCCACTTTCTCTGGATCCTGTCAGACAAAAGGGCACGGCGAGTGTAAACTGTAAAAGGTAAAAGTTGTCTGAGCTGTCTGCCGGTGCGGCCACGCATTGACGTGGTTACACTGATCAGCGGGCCGAGTGTGCTTCCAATGCCGGTAGACATTCAAGGACAAGCGCCGAGTACCACAGGGGGATTGAGTGTGACTGAGCGTTGCAACAGATTAGCTCTGCTTGTGACAAGCCCACTTATCCTTGCAGACAGGTGTGAAGAATGCTCTTGCCTTGGAGGCAAAAGCCATGGGTCCACATGGCTTTTCCCACTGCCAGCCACTGTGTGTACATTGATGGCGAGTATCTCTCATATTTTGCTATCCACCCTTTGTGCCGGGGTCAAAAAGTTGAGGGTGTAGATAACACGGCAGGTTGATGGGAGGCGGGAGTTGTATGTGGAACCTCCGCTGGCTCCCAGTGTTAGAGGAGTTCCGGAGGCAGGTGGTCTCAGCCCTGTGATATCACAGACATCACTGATCTAACACATCAAGCCGAGGGCTTTATTATTTCCTCTTGCCTGGATCTGTTGATTGGCTCCCCATGGCCTCCTCTCACTCAGACTTGGGGAGCCCAAAATCAACAAACTATAATTACTGGATCAACACCGCATGTGAGGTGTTGCTGACACGACCATGTTTTGTCCAAAAACATTAGCAGTCATTACAGCTCATTAGCTTGCATTGACTCTCAACACTGTCTATCAGCCGGCAGGGCTGCTTAGTAACCCCTGAGATGAGTGGTTCTCAGCTGGTCTGAATTTGGGACCCACCATCACCCCTTAATGATGAGCTGCGACCCAAATCCAAAATATACATTTCATGTAGCCAGTGCTGTACTTTGCGTTTTGCCATGGTCAATAAACAAACTTGCTACTAACTGCTGGTTTACTTCTATCTCTGAAATTGCAGGGGTAAATTAGCATCAGAGGGCTTCATCGCCACCTACTGTTAAGGACTGTGAATGGACGGCATTAAAAATCCCCTTCACAATAAAAGCACAGTAGCCACTGTTTTTTCAGTCAAAGGCCTACTTTTGGATCCCGACCCATCAGTTGAGAATAACTGCGTTAGATCACCTGATGTACTTGATGGTGAGGCTCATTTCTCACCTTGCCTGGGCACCTGCAACTTGGTCCCCTTGTAAAGTGATATGGCCGCCACAAGGCCCCCGAGAAAGAGCCAAATGCATCTGCCTGTCTGTTCATTAGCCGTCCATCACCTCAGAATGGAGGCTAATAAACTGAGAGAGAAATAGCGCCTGAAACAAGTGTTTAAAATGATGGCGGCTCTTATGCGCTCTACTCGAGCGTACCCAACGGTAAAATTAGACGTGGGGGGAAAATGACCTTAAACTGCCGCCCAGCTTCATGGAAGCATAGCGGAGGTGCACTTGGTGCTAAACTCTGTGGGGGGTTCACTTTTGAAGGATTGCAGTTATGGAAAAGCTGCCAGAGCGATATCCTTCTCTCCGACTCATCCCAGTGCAGAACTTAAATGACAGTATCACATCCAGAACATGGTAAAGTCCTTGCTCCTTGATTTGAAAGGACAACAGTTCATTTTGTGCCCAATTGGTTACAAACCATTTGCTTTGCCCGAACCGTCCTCGAGGATACTCGGGGCAGAAAAACTCAAAAAAAAAAAACCCGAGGTGTAGATGATCTCATATCTGACCCTGCCTCAAAGTGCAAATGTTAGTGAAGGAAATGACACAAGCCTGAGCATGAATTTCATTTTCCATACAGAAGCGGTGAAGAGTGTAATGACATCAACACTGAGATTGGTCAGGCTTTAGTGTTCTGGTTACTCCGGGGTATTTGATAGCGTCTCCTTTCTTAATTCCACCTGACTCCTGAACGGATACATGAGCTCGCCTCCAATATTAGCCCTGGTGCAATGGACCTTGTCATTAAAAAAAGAAAAAAAGAAAAAGCCTATATGTGCATTGCCTTGATGTGATCTCCCCTTTATTTTTGCCTGACTTCTCTTCTGCCACGTGCACCCGAGGAGAGGAATGGGATCAGAGATTCCACAGTGTCAGGCGGGATTTGAATAAATGGTCCTCTTCAAAGACTATTTCTCCTCATTTGTCTCCAGCGCGAAGGTTCATTTGTTTGGTAATTTGTAACAGGGTGAGCAGGTTGACGGGGTGCATGGATGAGGAAGAGGTGTGTGTGTGTGTGTGTGTGTGTGTGTGTGTGTGTGTGTGTGTGTGTGTGTGTGTGTGTGTGTGTGCGTGTGCGTGTGCGTGTGTGTGTGTGTGTGTGTGTAACCTCAGGTGTGTGTGTAAGGCTTGTTGAGAGGTAATGGAGCATCCAAGACTACTTAGGATATATTGAATGGACAGAGAAGGCTTGACCTTTCATTAACTGCTGGTGGTGATAGGTCAAGAGAACACATGGAGAGTGCTTTTGGTAAATGGATGGCAAATGTCACTGTGATGCTTGAGAGAATCACTTCATTTCGATAGTGTAAATAAAACCAGATTTAAAAAAAAAAACCCATATCATCTGACTGAAATTCTGCTGTACTGAATTTCTCCAAGTTGGATGAGCATTCTCATATTAGGCAATGGGGAGTTAAAGGAGCAGTGTGTACGATTTCTGATTTTTTGGACCTCTATAATTTTTACGAAACAATTACATACAGACATTTTCATGAATTTATAATCACCTACATTTTTGGTGATTTTTTTTCTTACACTGATTTTTTGGGGAGTTGCCACATTTTTACAATAGTCCATCACCTCTAGATGTCCCCAAATCTCACACACAACACCTTTAAATAATGTTCATATTCAACCAGACCAGAACTGGCCAATAGCTACACGATGTGGAGCATACCCAGTGACGTCATGTGGCATCGGGTCACACCCTTAAAATAAGGTATTGAGGGCATCTCACCTGTTCTCATGTATGAGATGCACTTTACAATCCCACCATTTAGCTGCAAGGTGACTGTCGCTAACTTGCTTAGCAATAGATCGGCTCAATCGGGTCCAATGCTAACAAGCTGGATACAAGGATATTGCCACCTATTGTGGCAGAGTCAGATAAACTTCCATCAATACATCAATACTTCTCTCATGTTTCTACACTGGGACAAGAGATGTACTTCAATTCAATTGAGCTGAGAGTAGGAATGTCGTAACTGAATTTGTGCATCAGCAAAAACAATATAAAAAAGTGAGTTCATTCAGTAAGATGAAGATTATGTGTTTTATTTATTTATTTATTTTAAATGTGTGTCTTCATGTGCAACCTGCTGCAGCTGATAAACATGCAGTGCATCATCGGGAGCTCAAGGAGGTGTGGTGGTGCGGCGCGGCGCGATGCGGTGCGGTTGTGAGCGACCCAGGCTTAGCCGACATGCTCACTGACACATTGCTGTTATTCAGCCAGATTAGTGTTATACCATCTTCTCACTGCACATATCCTCTCATAATCACAAGCTGTCTGAGCCATCACAGAGTTGGGGATCAGTCCGCAGACAGGTCACTGTATCAGTGGCAGCTGGGCCAAAACACTTATTAAATCCCTCTTCCCTCTTTAATTATCTGAGTGTCCTCAAGAAGTGATACAAGCCATCCTGTACTTGTGACATGCTGGCAGTCTGCCTGATGACAGCATGCATGTGTGGGTCTGAAGTGGCTGCACTCATGCTGATGGTGGATGATGAACAGGCAGCTGAGAGAGCATGAAATGAGGTCCGAGAGAGATTTAATAAAAGGTGCTGTAGTGATCCCAGTGAAGGGTTCGGTGCTGTTTAAGCCTGGGCCCAGAGGGGTTCCACTAAAAGGGCCGAGATGAAAGAAGAGTGTGGAGCTTACTCAGCTTGAACGCCACAAGTCTGGAGTTCATCTCTTGATTAGATTGAGAAGTCAGGCTACGTGTTCACAGGGCCTTTTACAGTGGGCTTATAGGAACACAGCTCCAGCAGATCACACAGAGGCTGCAAGTGGATCAGGTATAGAGCAACACATGTCCATGATCAAACAATGCTCACCTCAGGTCATTTCTATTAATAACTAAATTAATAAATGGAATATTTGGACATTACATACTAATGCCAAAAACAAACAAACAAAAACATAGTATATACCTACAGTATGTATATATATATATATATATATATATATATATACATACATGTACATACATACAGTATTTATAAAGAGATATATAGATGTATATATATTCCTGAGGTCGAAGGTGTGATCGATAAAGATTGTATTATTGTAGCCCGTGTAAAAATATTAGATTCGTTAATTGTTTGATTGACTGATGGGTCAAATGTGAATCAGCTGATAATATTTCCAAGTTCTAATTTACTGAAGCTATTATCATCTGCGACCCCTGGCTGGTTCAGCTTTTCTTTTCTTGGGTATAAGGATGAAGAGTCTTTCACGCCCCACTTCCACTGATAAACAGACACAATGTGTTAGCATCAATGTCAGCACACGCAGAGGATGCGTGGTAGAAAAATAAAAATAATTGAAAATATAAATATGGCCGGATCAGTAAAGAGAAAGAGTGACAGTGGGCGTGAAATCCTGTTTTCTCTCTGAACACACTTCATTTGAAAAAAGGATGTCGGGAGATGGAATAATCCTCCCCGAGAGAGTTCAGGAAAACAAAAATGGCAAAATTCCTTGAGATCGTCATAACGCAGCAGAGCGCTGTCTGAAGGTCATGGCTGTGTTTTGATGGACGTGAGCTCTGATCTCATTCAGTGGGCATGCAGTCTTCAGGAGGGCTTTTCATTTATTAAACCGTCTCTGGTACGGCGGCGGTCTGCTGGAACGCAAGGTGCACGCCACTGTGTTCCGCAAAGGAAGGAATGAACACACACGCAACTCCAGCTGGGTATGATTGAATAACCTATTAAATGTGGGCAGTGACCTCTTAAGCCAGCACAGTGCTCTTAATGTTTCATTAATCTCACAGCTACTATCAAAACAATAATTAGTTCAATTTTTTTTTCTTTCTTCCTCCTCCTGGCTGAGGAATGTGTTCCAGCCGTTGCCGCTGGGTTAAAGAGCATTTATTTGCCGTTTGATTTATTGGTTTACTCTACGTATTGTTTTGCCGGCCATAAATTAAATCTATTAAAACAAATGTCAGACACATTAGTAGCTGCTAATGTCAGTACAGAATGCTGGAGGAGAGAAAAAGATGAGAGAGCACAGAGAGAAGTGGAAGCTAAAGATGATTAACCTTAACCTGCCCATGGGCGATCCACTGAGAAGGGCAACAATACAGGGGAATAAAGGCATTGAGAGGTTTCTGGTGAAATGTAGAGAGCTGCATACATCAGAACTCTCTGTGAGGCTGCTGTTTTTTTTTCTTTGAACATCTGTTACATATCTAAAGATGGAGGACTAATTGGAAAAAGAGAGTTGTAAACATATGAAAGAAACATGATATGTTTCCTTGACTTCAGAGTCCGAGGTCTAAATGAAAATCACGTATGGAAGCCAGATTTATAACACTTCTATCATATCAGCCATTTTGCAGTTATTATCATATTGTTATCAAACATGACATAGATTGAGCCTCGAGTGAGATTAGCCACATTTCTTTATTCCTCTGTGTCAACCTGACTATTTACATATGATTGTTTAAAAAAGAAATTTCATAATGTTATCAGGATTACAATTATTATCAAGATAGTACCTGTGTAACCAACAGGAGTCTATGGAAGCCTTCAATTCTCAAAATAAATAAATAAATAAATACAGAAATAAGACAAAGGACTTTTTTTTTTTTAACAATGTAAAAAGGCAGCCACAAGAGAGAGGCCTGGCTCCTGGTGTTTTTTAGATATAAAGGATTAAGTTTACTATAATAAAATCAACAATTTTTACACCAAAGAAAAAATCCCTATGATATATTTGACATCACAGATATACATTGTATTACAGATAATTAAATCATTATCATTATTTGGAGTTCAGTATACTGCCTCGCACGCTACAGAATTGGATGTATTAATACCCTAATATTAATGGAATATTAATCTAATCACATATGATGCATTCATGTGCAGCCCTATCTGCACATGAATGCAGAGCATAAGTCAATTTGATGTGTACTGTCTTGCCCAAGGACACATCTGCAAATAGAATGGAGAGGGCTGAAATTGAACCACTGACCCTCTGGTTGAAGAATGACCCACTCTAACCCCTGGGCCACAGCTGCACAAATACTGTATATAGTGCGCCACTGCAAAAAGGAAACAGTCAGATGGAGTTAGAATTTGAATTTGAAAGGATGCGGAGGTAAATGCTCATGAAAATCTAGAATATTTAGAGGAGGAAAAGCTGGGAGCTGAGGGACAAAAGCAGTTGTGTGATATAACCTTGAACGCGGGGTGCTGTGTGGCAGCTGCCCTCCATCGGCGGCCTGCATGACGCCAGTGAAATGAAGCAGGTGGGAAAGAGATATCCGTTCACTCTGACCCCCTGTGGTTCTTCAACAACCTGTTCCATTAACTTTAACCCGGAAAGCCAAGGCTGCCACTTGGAAATCAGTCCACCTCTCCACAGTGTTTGGAAAGCAATTTCCACACAACCCAGACCGCAGCTACATTTTCTCCAGTTGATTGGCCAACAGTTCATACATAATGACAATCATATACATATATATATACATATATATATATAAAGAGAGAGAGAGAGAGAGAGAGAGAGAGAGAGAGAGAGAGAGAGAGAGAGAGAGAGAGAGAGAGAGAGAGAGAGAGAGAGAGAGACTGTATACAGTGACAACTACTTTCTGGTATATGTCACACTGCAGGCAACATAAAACAAATTGCATGTTGGAGCTGATTACCCCCCGACCACGACCGCCCCTTTAGTGCTCCAAAAATATATTCACTTTGTCCATTTGAGCTGGTGCAAAAACATGGCGGTGCCGAATTGCGGCCAAGGGGGGGGGGGGGGGACCCCCTCCCGATGGGGGGGGGGGGGGGGGGGTACCTGCTACCGATGTAAATACAAAGGGCTCACTCTGGGGAAAAGACAACAATCATTCCAACATTCAGGTTATGGAAACATCAGAGTAATTATTTCCTATTCCACTTCTGCTGATGGAAATCATTTAAATTAATTTTTGCACACTGGACCTTTAAAAGCCATTATGCTCGTCCCTTTCACGTAAATGGTAAACAGCCCTCTACACACATGGGTCCTCAATTGTCACTCTGATGTTCATTGCTATATGCACACTCCCTACATCAGCCTCCAATTACTGATCAGATGTATTACAGCATCATGGTCCCTGTATATTCCTTTGTGATTTCCTAAACCAGAGGGGAGGATTCAATTTGCTGCAGTATGATCTAATCTGAGCGCTGTCGGGCGATAAGCTCTGCTGCTAGCGCTGGTTTTCCAGAGCGAAGAGAAACAAAGTGCTGGCAATGAGTGAGTTTACCCGACTCATGTCACTCATTGGCTGATAGGAGCCGCGGCAGAATGAGACTCTGGTGATGCACGGGGTGATCTAGAGCCGACCTTGGGCCAGAGATAATGAAGTGTGTTAGTGCACAGTATGTACAGGAGCGAGAGAGAGAGAGAGAGAGAGAGAGGGGGATAGATAGAAGTGTACACATCTGGCCTCTGCTTTAGAGCAGTGGTTCTCAACTAGTCTGGGTTTGGGGCCCACCATATTCCCTTAAAGATGTGCCGTGACCCAAATCACATGACATTTTCAACTGCTCAAATGTATTTCATGAAAAGATTGAGAAGTTGAAATATTACAGAATACAACACAAATTGTAGTCAGTGTCTTACCTGCGTTTCAACAAACAGGTTTTCTTCTATCTGTGAAATGACGGGTATCTATTAGCATCACAGGGAATCATCGCCACCTACTAAGGAGGGTGAATAGACGGCACTCCAGGGAATAAAAAATCCTCTTCAAAATAAAAGCACAGGATTTTTTCATAATCAAAAAAAAAACAAAAGGCCTGCAACCCACTTTTGGGACGCAACCCACCAGTTGAGAATCACAATAAATAAAGCCTATTTTCAACTAAGCTTTGCATTATATGCACTCTGATGTAAAATGATTATCTTCATTTTTCTTCACCAGTCAAAAGCCTACGCAACCCACCAGTTGAGAATCACTGCTTTAGAGAATGGCAGACTGTGAAGGTGTTGCCCCTCGGATGATATATTGTTGGTATCATTAAAAAGGAGTTGGCGGAACAGTAATATGAGAAAGTACTGCTTTACGGGAGGCGGTGTATCCTGTTCTTTGTGCTCCATCTGAAATGTGTGTGTGTGTGTGTGTGTGTGTGTGTGTGTGTGTGTGTGTGTGTGTGTGTGTGTGTGTGTGTGTGTGTGAGTGCTTGGCAGCGTGTGTGAACACTTCTGAATGTAGATATTAATCAGGATATGGTGTTAGACAGCTGCCAGCCCAAGAGCCAGCCGGCAGCTCTGGTGTCAAATCGCCTTCACAGAGGGAGAGGGATACTCTGAGTGTGCATCCCTGAGCATCACATGGTTCACAACCAATGTTTTGGCAGATGCCCTTGTCATGTAGAAAAAAAAGAAAGGAGCAAGCTGCTGGTGTGAATGTGCACGGACTTCCAGTGTATGGTGTTTGACAGGGTTAGCAGATGTACGTTAGAAGCAGCTATTGTGATGCTGCGCGATGGGAATATCACTCCGAGAGGGTTAAAGAGAGTAAGTGTAGCAGGAGCTAGTCTGGCTGGTGAGAGGCCAAAGGAACAGGAAGAGAGACAGACAAGAAAGTTGATAGTCTCTGCTCTGAGGCAGACATTAATTTAGTGAGGGTTTTATGACCACATACTGATCGATAGCACAGCCAGATGGAGGGAGGGGGGCCTCAGGTCTGGATGTAATTGTTCTCCATGCCGCTCATCGCTTCTGAATACATCTGAAAATCCTTCTATTCATAGGCAAGCGCCAGGGTTAGACTTAATTGCCTTCCATGTGAGGCAAGGTAAGAGATTAAAAGTCTCGCGGCATTGAAGGGAACAAACATTTACAATCCCAATTTGTCAGGGTGGTGCTGATAAGACACAAGTATTTTCAAACACTTGCATGGAGGAGGGAGTGGGGGGGGCGGGGAGAGGAAGGGCTCCCTTCTTTATTTTGAATTCATCAGGGCTCTTGAACACACAGTCACAAGTTGTGGACTAAAATAGATTTGTTTTATGTTTGTTTTATGAAGAGAAACGGTTGAGACGTGTCGCAATCATAAACTTGGAGGGCTGGTACGTACAGATATCACAAATAATAGTCGATGAGAAACAACAGGATGAACTCCCACAGCTTCCTGCCGAACTTAATTAACAACAGTGGGGACAGAAACACACACACACACACACACACACACACACACACACACACACACACACACACACACACACACACACACGTGTAAACATCAGCCTTCATTCACAGCTCTCTGGGTTTACCATCCTTGATCCTGTGTTGGGAGTCACACAGATCTGATAATTACAACTATGTGCTCTCTGGCGTCCTGGCGCCGGCTCTCAGAACACCCCTTGTTTGTGCATTAACAAACACCACAAGTAGATGAAGATGAATAGGTGCACAATTAAAGCAAATCAGTAACAACTGCTCTAACACGTATGAGAACACACCAACAGCTGAGACGCTCGGGTTTTAGTCAGGAATGTCTGAAAGTGAGTGAGTCTCAGTGGGTGGAAGTGAAAGAACAAAAGTTGTTTTTAAGTCGATGCAAATTTCAATGCATAAAAATAAATAGTTTTCAGTAACACACTTTCTTGAAGGTTAGTTGACGAGAAAGATAACACTCTCATTTCAGGATAATGGTCTTGTGAGAAGTCTAATTTACATTTCGTTTCATATAATTTAAAAACGCAATATGAAACTTTGGCCAGTCAAAAGAAAATGTCTTGTGAAGGAACACGGACTCATGGGAGTTGTGTCTTCACCTCCATTGCTGATGGAGCTCTGCCTGAACCAGCTCAGCTGAACATCATGTTCGTGGATGACATGTATTTATTCATAGCTGCAGCAAACTAAGTGTTTGTCCAATGATGAAAATGACAAGCATGATAATGAAGCTACTTTGAGTTGATGATTTGGAGAACTGTGCAGACGATGCGGGAGCTGTGGGGGCAGGTAAACAGGTCTTTGTTGTGGTTCTTGATCTTGTTCTTGAGCAGCTGGTGAGAAGCAGCAGGGAACTGATCCAGCCAGAGACAGAGTGTGCTTTTACGTTGACCTGACTTCCTCACAGCTCTGTGATGCAGCAGGTCCCGATGACATCATGGCTCACCCCCTCCTGGTAGACCACGTAGGGGGTGTTGTAGTGACCGACCATGTAAGGCATAGGTGTCAAACTCTGGCCCGTGGGCCAAATTTGGCCCGCGTTGTAATTATATTTGGCCCGCGAGACAATACCAAATGACTACTAGAGCTGGCCCCCGTTATTATACAGCGCCTTCACCGCTAATACTACAAATCCCATAGTGCCCTGCTGTTGTTTTGGCGCGTCAATTACGACAGGACCCAGAAACGCCCTCTCCTCTGTGAGAGTAGTCATAGGGATTTCACGCTACAACCGTCACTGTGCTGCCAGGTATCTGGCTTGGGCTCATCAGATTAGATCAGTGTGTTGCAAACTGAGCAATAATTAACGTTTTCTTTATGCACTTTTTCTTGCAACTCCAAGGCATGGGCTTGAATGGTTGATTGATTTATTATTATTTCATTTTTAAAATTATTAGCCAGTGGAAAAAGTTTATTTTGATATTTAAATTAGAGGGCTGCAAATAGAAAAGAGGCATACGGTTTTTATTTAAAATTTATTCAATAAATGAATGCCATTGATGTGTTTTTTTTATTTGAAATTTTGCATGTCTCCACTATTAAGTTATATATTGTATAGTAATAAGCGATGCTTGGTTCATATTCAATGTTAAAGCAAAATTTGTTTGGGTTCATATTAAAAGGTTAATTTGTTCGAGGTTGGCCCGTGACTTTGTTCAGGTTTAAAATTTCGGCCCACTGTGTATTTGAGTTTGACACCCCTGATGTAAGGGGTGATGATTCTTTCTTGGTCATAAAGTAAAGTTAAGGTTCCCATGGAGCTTCCAGGTGGGTCATGATGGGATAGAGAGGATGGCAGTAATTGGTTGAATGTTCTTCGTGTTGACTCCTTCAACCCCAGGACCTCCCACTTTTAAGAAGTCTGAAGCGGTTCCAAAAGAGGCGGGCACCTGCACCTGCCCGCAGATCCTTCAATCCCCTTTGCAGTTTCTTCCCTCCTCGGTGTCATGTGACAGCGATGACATGTCCACGGTCCGTGTCCACAGAGACATATTCGCTCACTAAATGACAGCAGGTGACAGTCCTTCCTTCTGCCTCCAGATCAAGATCTCATCCATAGTCACTTCTTCTAGACCACCAGAGGAGCCAAGAGGCCGCTCTGCTCGTACTGCTCACTAATAACCTGCTGCTCCATACTGAACCTCCACTCTCTGTCAAACCCATACCTGCATGGTTTGTCTAAAACGACAAACTATGAAATGATGGGCTTAGTGGCATCACACTGATTCTGGAATATTAACAAGCAGATGCATCATGTGGCTCATCCCAGCCTCCAGTCTACAGACCCAGCAGCAGCTCCTGCAGCTCATCCTTGTTTTCATCCGTCGACCGGCTGTGGGAAAAGCCCCCCTTTTTATGGGTTTTTTTTTTTGTGTTCCATCTCTTTCACCGTGCCCATTCAGATCCCTTCCTTAGCCCATGCTGCCAGCTCGGCTGCCACCACACCCCGATTTGCCAGGTTGTTGAATGTTTGGTTGCACATTGGCCTGGATGTTCATTCTGGGGCTGAAATGTATCAATTGGATCTCTTTGCTTTTAATTTCAGTCGGTACATTTGTACCTTTACATGTGCTCTGAACTCTGTTACTCGCCTGTACAGTGTGTACAGTGACAGTTTGCAAATGGACACATAGAGATAGACAACATAGAGAGGGAATGTGATAGTGTCAATAAGCAAATACATATTAGTAGTGTGGTCAGATTCAGGTGCAGTTCAGGAGGGTGAGGTTTTGAGAATAATACAGTTGAAACACAAATGTGTTTGTATCGTGTACAGTACAAAGGTGTAAATGTGTGTGCATATTTTATTGGTTTTCTCTTAATTAAGGGGTCAGGGGTGTTCCAGATGGGAGTGTGTTTGCATGGTGAGACTGTGGTGTTACTGACTTGGTGACAATCCCATCAGAATGTCAAAGCTGCTATTATGCTATGCAGCTGATGTTGGTTTGAAGTGGATGGATCCTTTGTATTGAAGTTGGTGGGCAATGTTGCAATAAGACCTAACTTGGTTTTTAGACTCTTGTAAGGTCACCTGTTTGATCCTAAGGTGTCTTATTTTAATAGTAGCATTTTGAGATGATGGAGTTAAGGGATTTGAACCAACACTCTGGTGGCACTTGAAAACCCTGAGACAGGGTAGTTTTACAGAAGTGAGTCGAAGTTGAGACTGACCTACTTTGGCAGTCTATTAGAAACATAGGTGATAACATGAGTGAAACGAATGAGAGACCCGGCTATTACTTGGGCTGAGCAGGAGAATGGTGGATTCAACGCACTTGATTTTATTGTCTGAGATATATCTTTATGAGGTTGATGGTGTCGGGGGGTGGGGGGTGGTTGGGAAGGGTAAAGCAGGATGTCATCTGTATAAAGGCTGATCTGGTGAGGTATATTATTGTTTGGAATCCTGTGACGCCTGTGTTTTTGCAGATAGCTGCTGTAAGTGGTTTCAATAAAGATGGCACATAAAGATGAGGGAGGAGGGCGTCCTTGAATGGTGCCTTTGTGTAAAGTAAGGTGGTGAGGTATCAGTGCATAGGTGGTGATTGAGGCCATTGATGATGTGTATAAAACCTTCAAGCAGTGGAGAAACAGTCCAATGTTACCTTATCAAACGCATGTCCTAAGAAATTATGGTTGTTGTGAGTGGGATGGGTAATGGGTGAGGTCAAATAGCTTCAGTGGGTGACTGGTTTAAGTGAATGATACATGGACTAAATGCCTTCATGTCTATGGGATGTTTGTTTTTTGAGTTGATATGTACTGTTATTATATTGAAAATCAGATATAGTTTTTATAGTGTTTTTAGATTCTATAGGGACAATGTCAGGTTTATCATTAGGTCATTAGTTGGGGACCTCAGTGACATTTTAGTCTTTTGTCAGTTGTGGAAGCTGAAACGTGTTTTGTAATGTGTCAATATGTTGTGGTTTGGATTTTGTATTGATGGAGTATGGATGAATATCAATATCAGAATGTGTTTTTTCTTTCCCATATGCTTTGATGGAAAGGAACAAAAAAAAATGTGAGTATCCTATGTTGTGTTAGCTACAGGGCATATTTTCAACAGTCATCCAAAATCAAATGTAAAAAATCCCCTGGACTTTAGCTGAGGTTGCAGTATGATTAAAACGTTATACATTGGCCAATAAAAATAGTTCATCCCTTCAGTATTCTATAAAAGCGGGGAATTCTCTGCGGTTATGAGAACATCTCGGATAATGCATGTGAACGAAATCTATAAGTTTACTTGTTTTCTGAAGTTTTAATTAAAAATCATCACGCCATAAAACACAATAAAGACAATTACATGTTCCTATGCTGCAGTACTGGAAGGAACATTCAGTTCCCTGCTGTTATCAGTCTTTACGTTCGGCTCAGCAAACCAGGTGCAGCTTCACATGTAGCTCACAGATACGACAGCGCTGCTAATCTTATCTCACTTGTAGCCGGAGAGTGAAGACACGCATTTCCCCCAATAATGATTTCCAGATAAGGTAGATGGGCTAAACTGCTTCCATTAATAGAGCATGAATATTATGGTCATAAATGAAAGTAAAATTTTACTGCATTTACATTCGATGCTCCAGGACACTGAAACATGAGAACAAGTAAAAAGCGCACTCTGGCAGATTGGAAGCTTCCCAGACAGAACTAATGGAGAGCCTCCAGCTTGTGGCACGGCGGAATCGCTCTGCAGCCAATGGAGGAGTGACTCTGCCTCTGAGAAGTGCTGCAGCTTTAACTAAAACCCCAATCTGCTCGTACAAGTGCCGCATGCAGGCCTGGAGTGTCTTGGTGGGGGTGGGCGATGACACACACAGAGACACACTGACACACCCGGAGAGAGGTAGAATAAAAAAAGAGATGACTAACCTAACCCACCTGAGCTCGGCTCACAGGGATCAATGTCCTCATCATCGCTTGGACACTCCGCTGATGCCACCACAAAGTCATCGGTCGTCTGAAAAGAGAGAGGCACAGAGTTGGAGTGGTGAGGGCGTGAAATGTTTTACACACAGAATAGTGGAGTTTCCACAGCGTTGGGTTAAAGGCTGAGGAGGAGGAGGAGGAGGAGGACGAGGAGGAGGGGGAGTGGGGGCAGAGATGAGCAGTGGATCCAGACAGCTCCAGTGTTTGGCTGCTGGCTTCATCTGTCAACACGCGAGCTGCAGCAGCTGTTGTGCAGCTTTCGAGGCGTCGAACACGTACACGGCACTTTGCAGCAATGAGATCTGATTATGAAGGAACAGCAGAGGCCGGGGTTCACTGTGCCTCTGTCAACTCTCGCACTCCATTGGCGCTGCAGTGTGTGGCTTTTTGCATGGGCTCCTTCAAGGGATTGTTAAGAGGCATCGCAAAAACACCTCTGACATTTAGAGGACAAGCAGCCATGAAAGCTGAGAGGAGAGGAGAAGCTCACAGACCGACGGCAGAGAGGCTCAGATCAATATTTCATGTTATTTCTTTCTGTGTGAGGGAGAATTCGCTACGTTACACAACCAGAGGGAACATAAACTAGAACCGCCACACGTATGTACGTATGTATGTATGAATGTAGGGAAGGTGCCTCATTATTTTTTACCTCCATGTCTGCTCTAATACCAATTCCGATGCACTTCCTCACCTGCCAGACAGAATAGGTTTTCCTGAACGGGAAAGGGCAAACAAAAGAGCATGGGGAAAAAAAGCACACTGTAAAACATTATACCGCAGTGTTCTTTTATAGTCTTGCTTCAGGCCATTTGATCAGCTCTGCGTTAAAGGTCATTTCATTTAAGCATGGCAGCCTCTTTGGTGCCGCGCTAGTTTTTTTTCTGTTCCGGTTTTGCCGCTTGGCTAAGCAGAATAACCCGCTGCTATACATTTAGCCTTACACCTCTACTTATCCTTTTTATGCTAATATTTCTAAATTCATCCCATACAAGCCCCAATACAAGCCCAACAATCTCCATTGTGCCTTAATAGTCTGAACTCCCGGCAGCACGATAGTGTGCGACAGCTGCAACATGAAAATAACAAGGGTTAGAAATGCATTAGGTTCCAAAATGGAAGACGGATTTGGGCTCTTATTAAATTTGCACTATTATTTTACGGATGTTTGACTGCGCATCAAAATATTTCTGCCGGTTGGATTAGTATCGACTCATTCTAAGGAAATTAAAGGTGATGTCATTTTGCTTAACGTCCATTTGGCTAATGCAATTTCACTGCGTCCCGAACATCATCTTTACATAATAGACATAGAAATGATAGATCAAACCCATTAAGGGTTAGAAGTATTTTTTTCTTCTTTCGGGTGCATCTGTGCCGGGCGAGGCCCGGGGAAGCCGTCCAAATGTAAATTTAATTTGCTGTGCATGAGTCTGATATACAGTGTCGGCCATCCAGATGGCAGAAGCGACGGATCCTGGAGTGCCACATCCATCACTTCTGCCTCATGATTTGTTTTTCCTGGCGGGAGATCTCAACACTCGGCGCTCACTGGCAGAGGTACGAGAATCAAGGAATCAATACTCGCTCTCTGTTCTTCCCACCTCGCCTCTCTCTCTACCTCTCTCTCTCTCTTTCTCTCTCTCTCTACCTCTCACATCCTTCCTGTCCCTCGCGCCGCTTGCTCTCTCTCTCTCACTGCCTTCAACTGCGTCCTTCAGATTTATTTGAAAGAGGAGGTGGAGAGGAAGCAATGTGATGTGGGTGCAATGGATGTAGGTTAACTCCCGGCAGAATGACTTGAGCGGAGGTGTTCTGCCCGTTCATATTTAGATGCTGCCGTCTCTTCATTCAGGTTGGAGAGCTGCGGCGGGCAGCCTTCAACTTCATCACATCACTGGAATCCAATATCTGCCCGCGAGCATCTTTGATTTTATGATTAAAGGTATTGAATCCAGAGATAAATGTCTGTCTTGAAGCCGCCATTCGTCCATCTTTGTAACAGAGGAGTAAATACTGATAGAATTTGTGAGATTCCATCAGGTGTGACCTTTCACAACCGTCATTAGATGGTCACACCAATAACACAGAGGAACTGAGTCAATGTAGGATTGCGCTTCGATTGATACTTTCAAATAAGGTGACACATGATTTATAATTTCAAAACAGCGCCATAAAATAATATTGTCATTCCAGCGTCCAAGGACAAAGGCTGTGTGACTCTGAGTGACTGCAGCTCTGCGCTGTGTCGGTGTGTGTGTGTGTGTGTGTGACCACAGAGCCCAATCCTTTTTCTATCTTATCAAAATATCAACCCTGTGCCGCACCTCTAAATGAAACTCACTGTGTGTGTCTGTGTAGCGCAGGTAAGCCACCAAATCAACACTAAAATGAATTCATGTGTTGCTGGGTGTCGGCCTGCCTGCCTGGATTAGTGTGTAGGTCAACATTTTGATGTGGTCATGACCTAGTTGAAATCCAATAACATTACCAATTCATGGTGTCCTCCTCCAACACTTGGCTTCTTTCCCCACCCGTGACGATTGGACGCGGGGCCGAGCGAGGGGCTTACCGTGCAATTTAGCCGCTGTGATGAAAACTGACAGGCAGCTCGGCCGAGATGCCGGGAGAAAGGACGCAAAAATCTCAAGAGATCTTTTCTAAGGGAGGGTATGCGTGCGATGGCTTCGATATCAAAGAAAAACAAAAGCAGCTTTGCCGGCATATATGCTCGCAAAGTTTCCCCTAACAACTATGCTGGGGAAGATTCATTAGCCCAGTGTGTGGTGTCGCGTGGTCCCTCAGGTAAAATGATGTGATGGAGAAGCGGTACAAACAAGATGTACCTGTAGTTCACTTTATGAGCAAGTTCCCCAAAAAAATGCTAAAAGCAGAAGCTGTGGGGCTTGTAAAGCCTCATTAATCTAGAGGTAAGGCGCTGAAGCCACGGTGAACCCGCAACACAGCTCATTTATCTGCCTCTGCTCAAAGCTGCAGAGAGCAATGAGAGGAGCTGAGGAAACCTGGGGGAGGAGGCAGCAGGGAGGACACCATGTACAGAAGTGGATGAAGATGCAGGAAGAGAAACCGGCTTTTTAGTTTTTAAATAAGACGCTTTTAAAGTCACATAATTAAGGTGTCAGGGGAGAAGTACGAGCGCAGCTGCGGGGGGGAGGTGGTGGAGTTTACCTGAGCGTGCACCACCTCATAGTGAAATAATGCATATCGACTGACCTTGGCCAACCCACTGATTGAGCCATCAAAGGGGACGTGGAGCAGGAAATTCCGACCTGACTCAGCCTAAGGTGCCCTGGCACTTTCTTTAGCACTGTCATGCTGGGTTCGATCCCTGTGGATTGATAACGCTCCGCCTTAATGAGATGTCGGGGGCCGCGCTGCAGCCGCACGTGTGCGGCTGCAGCTTGGTCAGCAGAGTGGAGTCAACCCCTCAACTGCACCACATTTAACACTCAACGCCCGGTGCAATGCTTTAGAGGTGCAGTGTGTAAGATTTGGTGACATCTAGGAGGTGAAGCTGCGTGTTGTGTCCATCGCCTCACCCTCACCCTTCTGATCATGCAGGAGAACCTATGGTCGACTTCAGTTGTGATTAAAACTCAAAAGATGTTTAGTATGTCCACTCTGGTCTATTGTAAAAACATGGGACACCCCTCCTCATGTAAATATACATTAATGGGCTCAGTGATGGGTAATGGAAAAAAAATATAACATTTCGGTGGTTATGAATTCAGAAACTAATTGTTTTGTAATATTTTTAGAAGTGACACAAATGATCAAAATCTTATGCACTGTACCTTTAAATGCACAGTTTGTAGGATGTAGTGACACCTGGTGGCGATGCAGTCTCAATCTTCCCTTGCATTATGAGAAGCCTTCAGTTATGGTTACAATTGAGAAGGTGTTCATCTGTCCCTGCAGGTCTATTGTAAACATGGTGCTGCAACATGGTCACCTCTATGAGGGAGGAGCCACAAGGGATGCAAACATAAAAAGGGCTAATCTGTGGGTTATGAAAACGACAAATCATGTATACAGGTCAGTTTACACACATGAAACTATCTATGTGATTATTACTTTTTTTTGCCAATATCAACATCTATATTTGACACACTGGACCTTTAATAAGCACCACATGGAAGCAGGTGGTTTTACTGTTATATGTCGCACTTGTACACTTTCCACTCCCCCACTCTTCCTGAGGCGGTGCAGTGGGAGGAGGAGGAGGGGGAGGAGGGGGGGTGCTCTGCAGGGAGGATGCTGTGCTGTGCTTCTGGCCTCAGCGCTGGAGAGCAAGAGACACCTTCTCTGTGATAACCTGTCGGCTTGTCTCTGCGGAGCGCCGCTGCTTCTCACATTGTTTTCTCTCTGTTCTAATTTGATGAATGCGCCCTCGCGCACAACACGTCTCTTTGGAGACGGGCTGAAAGTCAGGAGGACACTGAAGGTATCTGAAGGGTTTATCCCAAGCATGTCTCCACTGTCCTGGTAATGTATTCCACTGAGGATTCTGCAGGATCTCTTTTCGCATTTCTACTTTTTCTCTCGTTTGTTTTCCCCCTCACCCCCCACCCCCTCCTCACCCCCCACCCCCTCCTCACCCCACTTCTTGTATGAGCCCTGTTTTCTGTACATGCAGCCCTGCAGAGAAGCCCTTCAAGCTCTTCCTCCCACTGCTGATTTGTGACAATATAAAAAATCATATCTTTTAATCAGTGTCCATATCTGCGTTAAGATCTAAAATAAATCCCAATACCCCCCCCTCCCCCCCCCCCCCCCCCCCCCCCCCCCAAATGGCAGAGATTCTGTCCTTATCATCCAGTAAAGTCTGTCTCAGCTGCACGTTATAAAATCTTCCGCCTAGTCTTCATCTGCAGGCACAGTCGTCTCCTCTGAGAATTATTTGACAGATGCACAAAATCAAACATCTAATAGAGACGAAACCCCACAAGTTTGTTTTGCGCATGCAAAATGTCATCCATTATTCCATCTTTAATAACAATCCCCACTTCAAATATCATCTTTTACACCTTTTACACTGCCTCAATTGCTGCATGAAAATGGGATCTTGGGATGTTAAAGAAACATTAGGCAATAATAATTAGCTCAATTATAGCAAAGTAAAAAAAATATATCAGACTCCCACAGGGTTCTTCTTACTGTTCTCACCTTAACCCTCACATTTTATTTCTTAGTGCTATTATCTCATAATAATCCTGGAGATATAATTCTCAAGACGCCTCTTTAGGCCAATACTATGGCTGCACATGTTATTTATATCTTTCTTATAATTGGCATTGGCCCCACAAGGCATGGCCCCAAATGCTGCTCAAAGAAGGGGGGGGCATCAGTATTCTGCGCATGCTGCTGCTCAGACTGTGTGCCATTATTCCTCACACTGCCACTGATTCTCACTGGGCTGCAAGTGTCCAGATCTGAGCCGAGTTGTAGTCTGCACCGACTAACTGGGAGGAGTTTGTTGTCCTAAGCTTCACTCTTGCAGGAACACATCATTAGTGTGCCAGTGGGAGTGAGGCAGTGGGGGTGAAGGAGATGGAGGGGGGTGGCAGAGAGAAATGACTCGTGGCTAGGACAGGGGATGAAGAATGCCTCTTTTCTTTACGCTGAGCTCCACACACCTAGAGGCTCTGATATACAAAAGTGCTGCCCATAATAACCAAATGGTGGCTGATAAGGCTTTATGATCGAATGGTGCACGAACACACACACACACACACACACACACATACACACACACACCTCCACACACACACACACACACACACACACACACACACACACACAACTATCACACTACTGCAGCAGCAGCAGCAGCAGCAGCTCTTATCAGAACGCCTGATGACATCCAAGTATCTAAGTTAGCACCCTGGAACTAGGTCAATGTTGATGAATAATTTAGTCCCAGATGCTCAATAGATTCCAACTGAATAATGAAGGCGTGTGGGCCTGGAAGACTGTGAGCTGGGCTCGGTGTATCGCCTGGCCTTCGCCCACTCTCTTCCTACTGCTGGTCTGCCAAGCTGTTAACATCGTGGACTCACACACACACACACGCACACGCACACACACAGTCCTCTGCAGGGCTGGAGAGAATGGAGGGGAATTAGAACTATCACAGCTCAGCTGAGCAAAAAACACTGACGGATTGTATTTTGTATATATAAATAAATAGATGTTATATACATACATATACAGATATAGATATAAATCCATCTATTATCTATACGGCTTATCCTCTGAGGACTGAAGGGGGCTGAAGGCAATCCTATCTGACATTGTGTTGCACCCTGAATAGCTCACACACTTGCATTATACACATTTCACACTGGATTTGTCAGGTATGTGTGTGTGTGTGTGTTTTTAAAGGTTCAGTGTGTTAGATTTATGTGAATTATTAATATCACTGCTTAGTATTACTGCTTAGTTAACACAATGCATAGTAATATTGCTGATGTGTATGTGGGAGTAAAGTCACCTGAAGTTATGGAATCGTTATTTTCATTACTAAAATGAGCATGCTCATTCGCTCCAAGCCACAGAGTTGCACGATAATTCTACGGTAGCCCTGAGCAGACAAACCAAACACAGGCCTTCGCGCGGTCCTTCTGAGTGTTTGCAATAGCTGAAGGCCACTATGACTTAGAGGGGGAGGTGAGTGTGTGTGGGGTGGAGCGACCAGCATTCAATTTAACAACCAGATGTCTATAAATCCTGAAACAACACAAGTAAACCTGCTATTGCCTTCGACATGAGGGAGCTAATCCTTGTTCCTCTGTTTGTTCCCCGATGCATCGTGTTCACTCGGAGGTGCTCATTGTCTCGTCAAGTTGGAAAGTTTCCGTCATGGTGCCAAATGCACGTCTGCTGCAGAGTCCCTCCGCCTGGGAGCGAATGCCCATTAATTGCATAATTAACTGAAAGGTAATCTGAACGTCTTTGGACCGTGGGCAGAGGAACAGCTACCAGGAGGAAACCCACCCACACAAACTCCACGCAGAGCGCCTCAGCTGAACCCAACCCGGAAAACCATCTCGCTGTGAGGTGACAGTGCCCCCGCCTTATCTCGTGCAGAACATCTTGATTCTCGGGGCTGGTTCACTGTCAAAGGAAAGCCCTTTTACATGGTGACACAACACATTTTGCCACTGGGACCAAGGAGATGCACAAGGAGCCATTTGTAAAGCGAAATGAGAAGGAGATGTTCTCCACTGTGTCCTCGCGGAGAGGGATTAACATCAGCGAGCCATTCAACAGGGCTTCAAACCCGCAGCTGTCAAGTAAACATCGGTCAATGCTAAATATACTGCAGGCATATGCACGGGAGCAGGTGCTCAAAGAGAAGTGCGGGGATGTTATTGAGATGCGAAATGAGCGTTGGGCTGAACACAGATGGCTCCGCCGCTGTTTGTTCACATGCAGAATATATAGTTCGGTCGTAACGGCAAAGTTTTGCCATTAAACAAAATCTGTTTGTAATTAAGAGCAGACGAGGGAACGCATGAGTCATCTGGACGTCAGGCGGTCTGACCTGCATGGAAGTGAATATGCTCTTATTACGGAAAACAGAGGCGACAATAAATCAGTAATAAAATGTATCGTTTTAGGGGAATTATGGTCCGGGCTGATAAACAGCTGAAACAGCGTCCTCATTATTTTATGATGAATAACCGCCGTGACTTTTACGACTCCGACAGCGTCAGATTAAAGAACTAAACACAAGGTCATCGCAAAATATTTCCTGTTGTCGGTAATGACCTGTGCATGGCGGTATTACATATCTTGAATCAGAACAGGCCGGCGAGTGTAGGTTTGATTCCTTGTCGTCACTTACGGGAGGACACTCAAAGGCAATTAACTCTGGGTAATTGGTGTCTACTTCTGTCTGTTTTGACTGCGTGGCGTAAACCCAGCCATGGTCCAACAGCTGTTTTCATCCTGCTAAGCTATGAGACGGTGTCCCTGTTGGGAGACACGGGCTTTTGCTTTATTTAAAACCAAGCAGCTGTTGCAGGAGCTGGACCTCAGGCTCAGTATCAGAGTGTCATTAAAGAAAGAATGGTCCGAGGCTCTCCCTCTCCCTCTCTCTCTTCTCCCCTGGTACCCCACATGTTCCTGTCTTGCCATACATCTTCCTCCAGGCTCAAGTCACTGCACCCCAGACAGTCTAACAAGATGCTGGAAGGCAGCTACACACACACACACACACGTGTGCACACACACACACACACGTGTGCACACACACACGCACACACACACACACACACACACACACACACACACACACACACACACACACACACACACACACACACACACACACCTGGTACACCCACAGAGCACAGTGTGGCTACATATGAGAGCAGCTCCACACTGGAACACAAACACGTGTCCTGGCAGACTGGTGGTGTCACAACCTGAATCGTGAATCCTATTCAGAGTGAGGAGTGAAGGGCAGCCAATAGGAGGAGAGATAAAAGAAACGAATGTTATTACTGAATATTGCTGTTTGACATCAACAGTCTGCTGGATTCAATCCACACTGATGTTTTATAATAACGTGTGTGTGTGTGTGTGTGTGAGTGTGTGCAGAAGAGCATTGAATTTCTTTAAAGGTGAAGAGTGTATTAAAGGCTGTTGGAGAGTGAGGCTGGATTCCTAATTGAATAGTGAAGAAAGAAACAAAAACAATCAAATGCACTAATTAAAAAATATACAAGAGACAACAGCAATCTGTTTAACTGATTATTATCAAACATTAAATTACACTATGCATGCTAAAGTATAATATAATCTGATACAAATACCAAATTATTTATCATTGCACAAAAAATCCCTTTGTTTCAATATCCTGCCTTGTCTCAGTATACATGTTGCTTTTCAAATATACTTCTGAAAAAGTTCAAAAATTCAACCATCAAAAAATAAGTCATCAAAAAGATGGATGTATCATCAGAATAGAAGTTGGCTGAAGCCCTTGTGTCTCAAATACAAAGAGCAGTGAGAAAGCGCGAGCAGGTCAGCCTCATTCATAAAGCCTCAGCTTTATGAATGAAAGGCCTGAGTTAAGAGCCTGATACAAAGGGACAGGTGGGAGGTCTGATGTTGAACCGCACCAGAGGATGTGGATATGAGGTAATTACAGAGACGCAGTGAAATGTACACATGGCCGTGCCCTTGTAACCCCCCCCCCCCCCCCCAAAAACACACACCCCCCCCCCCCAAAAAAAACACACACTCCCTCTCGGGGCCTGGAGAAAAAATGTGGGGACTCCTTTGAATGCACTCGCTTCAAGGCACCGAGGCTCTGCTTTGTAGATGCTCCTCGAGTCGTCCCCCCCGGACCCCAATCGACATATTCACCAAGAACAGTCGCCTGTGTGCAGGCCTAAATGAAAATTCAACACTTAATGCGGCGGAGGCGGCGGCGGCGACGATGATGCACGAAACTCGGGGTAACAGGGGGAAAGTTGCTCGGTTGCGTGGGCCGTAAAAAAAACAACAACACAAAGTTCCATTTCCCATTCAGTGGCGTCTGGCACGGCGCCGCGCCAGTCACTGACTCACCGAGAGTGTGTGACGGACGCCTGATCTGTCCTCCTGCACGGCGGCAAGACCCTGCGAGGCGTTCTGTTGATATTTTGATTTCTAATTAATCACAGTGGCTCATTATGAATCTGCACGCACATATTAACAATGTGCGCACAATATGGACAAGTGCTTGAGTCACCTGGCAGTGCGGGGAGAGTGCGCGCTGCCGCTGAGCCGCTGCCATGTAGCGCACAGTGTCGGGCAGATTACAAGGGAGAAGGCTGGAAGCCTTCTGTTAGCTACATGCTCTCAGTGATAAAATCTTAATATGAAATTCATAAGACTCTATCTGCCTCTATCTACCTCCTACGCCCCCCCCACCCCCATTCCCTCCCTCCCTCTTGTTCTCATTCCTCCTCTTCTGTCTCTCTCACCTGTGCATAAACACCGCCGCACATAAGTGCACTGTATTACAAGCTCGACTCAGTCCCTCCCCCTTAGCTTCGCTTTCGCACTCCTCAGATAAATGAAATCTGTCGGCATTGAAGCATTTTCACCCCCCTTCTGGATGGGCCTGATATTTTCCTTATCTGAAATCGAATCGGGGGGCTCCGTGCGCATCTGTAGCTTGCCTTGGTGGTAATCTGGCCCGAGAGCTGAGAACTGCCCAGGAGGAATATCACTGAGGAGAACCTGGGGAGTCAGGGAGGAATAACAATTACCAGAGAGTGGCGTGTAATCACGGCGCTTTCTATCACAACTACCCGTTTATTTAGGGAGGGGGGTGGGGGGCCGTATTGGCTCAATCTGAAGCAAGTGTGCAATTCTTCATTTTCATGTTTCCCCCTTTTTGCAAGGAAAGTCTAAAAATAGATGCATGTGGCTGTGTGTGCGTGTGTGTGTGTTTCTGATGAAAGAGAGAGCACAAGAGGAGCCGATACGCCGCCTGGCCACAAATCACTGTCTCCCTGACTTTACCTGCATCTTGACACGCGGTCCCAGTCCCTCATCAGGTGACAGGAGCAAATTTGTCATCCTAATATAGATGCCATCACTTCAGAGATGAATGTACTCGGCTCTAATTCCCCCGTGAAACGTTTGCAAAAACATGACATGAGGAGGGAGTAAGTGAAGCTTCGCCCTACAACCAGGTCGCCTGTAGCCTCCACCCCCGCGCACACAACGCCGCCGTAATCAGATTCCTGTCCTGCAGCTGTGGCTGTGTCACTCACACAGAGGCGAGCGTGACTGCCATGATCTAATGAGTGACAACAAGAGGAAGCGTGGTGAGAACTTTCAGGGCGGAAACACCGAGGAAAAGAAGAAATAAACGTGGCAAGTGGTTTGTCATTATTGTCTGATGCCAGAGTTCAGGGAAAGTGTGAAATGATTTGCCCTTAATTAACAAAGCAAAGTATTTTTATTCATCTTATTATTCAGCTCTGACCTTTAAAAGAAGAAGAAGAAAAAAACTGAACGCAGGTCGTTCTTGACTAAGAGTTGATTGATTTTTTTTTCCATTCCTCTCCCAAGGCCGTTTTTCTTCTGTTTGACAAATGTTTCTGAATAATTGAATCTATGCAGTGATGATGACACGTGCTGAAACATATACGGATCATCCACACCGAGCATTACCTGCACTGACAACACCACTGGATCTGTTTCAACACAACCAGGTGGAAGAATGAAGGTAAGTGCAGATCCTATCATTGTTAAACTTTAATAATAGTTTGATTGGCACTCAGAGATTCAACACCGCTGCCAAGGAAAATTAGTCCATTCATAAAACCAACTTCAAATGCACACTTAACTTACTTCAGGTGGGGAGGGTGTAACTGAGTCAGTGTTTGTTTGGTTGTTTCTTTTCAATTACTGATGAAAACAATAACAGAGAAGATCAAGACATTGGCCAAGGCTACATTTGTGAGAGAGAGGAGGGAGAGGAAGGCGATATTACCACTTCTTTCAATTATTTAAATAACGCAGACTTTCAACTATTTTCTTTATTTGCTATCTCTATTTGCTTCAGAGACTGAGAAAATGACAATTTTTGTCTATGTGTGTGTGTGAGTGTGTGTATTCAGTCACCTCTGTTGGTTGTTTTTTAAAATGACACTTATTATATTCAGCTCTCTGGGACTTATTCGATTAAATGGTTCTTTCCTGATCCACAACTCATGCGTTCATGCTAACAGAAGAGTTAAAGTGTAATTCTGCTAAAAATGAGACAGACTGTTAAACAAATGCAACTAAACACTCTCCACCATGAGTGCTGATGTCTAAAACTTCATAAAAAAACATTAAATATCTATCAATTGATGTAATTTGTTGCAGTTTGACTGACTTTAAGTTGATTGTCAAGTCATTGATGTACTGAGACTGAGCATCAAATCAAGATGGCAGCAACAAACATTACAGTTCAGATCTGCAGCTGAATACTCAATTACCACTCGCTTTGTGCTATAGATTTATAGAAGAAACAATAAACACGTACCGATGCAAACAGATGCACTTAGTTTCACAAATGGAAGAATCAATGATCTGTGACCATGTGCAGCTTGTGATCTGCTCTCTTGACAACTCAAAGGTGACATTTGTCTCACATCCTGGCAACTTTATTCATTTAGATGCAGGGACCAGTTTGTCTCAAGGATCTCACAGAGACGTGTGAACTTGTGGACAGACTGGATGAATCGGGTGTGTCAAAGTAAGGCCTGTGGGCCTAAATTGGCCCGCCAGAGGGTCCAATCCGGCCAGCAAGATGAGAAGACATTAAAGGTGCAGTGTTTCCATGAATTCATTATCACCTAAATGTATTATTTTTTCCTCCCATTTCCTATTCCCATAAACCTTAAAGGGGGTCCTTGGGTTTTAATGACAACTGAAGTCTAGGGTGAGATGAGGGAAACAATATGCAACTTCACCTGTAGATGTCACCAAATCTTACACACTGCCCCTATAATGGCAATTTTTCAACAAAAGTAACTATAACTAACTATTTCAAATTTGTCCACCCGGGTTTGCACAAAACACTGTCAAGCACTTACCGTTGTGCATGATTTTACTGGTCCGGCCCCCCCATGATCAAAATGTGCTGTACGTGGCCCCTGAACTAAAACTCGCTTCATACAAACAATCACGAAATCCTGCAGGTGGCAGCGATGCTGACGCCGGACGCAAAACTGTGTCTGGCGCTCAACAGTTGGCCCCGGACTATTCTCTGTTTCCACAAATCATAACAGCAACTGCCCTGAGAGACGACAACATGGTCCATAAAACATGTTGTAAAGCTGTCGGTGTCGGCATCTCCTCCACTAGCGAGCCAACTCTTCTCAAAACAACAGAGACAAACAATGGCACTGCGTAGGCTTCGCTCTCGTTATCCAAACAGACTTAGCGGGACAATCTGGAGACGGTCGCTCTGTGACGCTGCCAGGAGTGTGAGACCTGTGCAAAAGCCTCTTTGTCGACTGGCCTAATAAAATGCAAGAGAAGCGTGATCATCTTAGCTCATAAAAAGAGGGCAAGGCATCCTGCTGTCTCCGCTGGCTGATCATCGACACGTCTCTGCTGCCATGCGCCTCCGAGAAGGACCATGCATAACATTCATCACATCCAGTGAACATGCGCTATCTGGCAATGCGCGCATTCACCTCTGCCAAGGTGGTGGGGATCAGCCAGACACGTGGACTCGGCGAGCGCGGCTCCGCGTTGAAGGGCAGTTTCCATAACGGCCCCTGGTGAGGCCCAGATGATGGATATGCTCTGTCGCCAGGAGTGAACGCAGCAGGCCCTGGGGCCACCGCAGGTCTACGGTGCTACCGCCGCCACCATCTGTCAGCAACGGGTGGGCACACACCCATGACCAGAGGTTGGGGCAGCACACACCCACACACACACACACACACAGTGTATGACCACCTACGAGTACACACCTTGCTTCAGGCAGACGTGGAAGGCGGGAGGTCGAGCGACGTCCCTCTGCTGATGCATGAATCTGTTTCTGCTCCCGTCACATGAGAGTCACTATTAGTCACGAGGAGATGGAGTTTTTAATCCAGCCTGGCATTTCATGATGCTGGTGACACCGCAAGCTTCCATCAGGGGGAATAAAATATAATAAACATAATAAAACCAGAAAAATCAATAGCGCACCTGTAACCGAGGTGAGTCACTCCACAGTCTCTTCACTCCTCCTCCTCCTCAGCGTGATGGACAATCCCATACATCTGCATTGCAGAGGAAATCTTATCCCTGAGATGTTTTCTATCTGTGAATAATTGAAAGCACCACAACCTCACGGGGAACTGACACTAAACACTGCAGAGTCCGCGAGGCACCTCAGGATCCGGACTGAAGAGCGTGCGCGTGTCTTTCCGTTGTAAACCTCTCAACTTCCTCGATGGACGTGTGTGTTATTTAATCAATGAACACACAGAGGTGGAATAGGTTCAAAGTGGGAGGTCTGTTTTTCCTCTCAACAAGATCAGGCTTGGCCTATGAGTTGCGGGAGACATTTCCACTTGGTTAGCGATGTGACAAGACACGTTCCCATTAATACCAATAAGAAAGAGAGTGGAGAGGGAAAAGAGAAATGTCCAATCACCCCCGCAAATCAGTAATTTCCCATTTAGCTCGTTGCAGCGCAGTAACATAAATGTCACTTAATTGGCTGTGATTATATTGTGCGAGGACTCGACAACTTCTCACTGTAATTCAAGACTCCCATGGTTCAGGTTGTCTGCTGCTGCTGCTGCTGCGTGTTTTTTAAGTTTGCAGCATTAAGACGACTCCCTGTTGGATTTTTAAGAAATAATTGTGCACTATGTCAATGTCAGGATAATTGGAAAATAACTTTCTTAAAGTTTAAAAGGATGAATCTGTCTCTGCATAACTTTAAAAACAACATTCCGAAAGATAGTTTTGAAAATATCATACATATATATATATATATATTCTCGTGAAGCAAAGGCAGTAAAAATATGTCTTCATGTTACATTACCTTCATTTTATTGTGAATTGCAAGAGAGAGGAGGAGTGGTCTCATATCAAGGCGCTGAGGCATTGAGCTGAACAATCTGCATTTGATTTAACCTTCATGTGTCTCCACTTGTGGCCAAATTACAAATCACTTGAAGGTGCAGTGTGTAAGATTTGTTGACATCTAGAGGTGAAGTTGCATGTTGTGTCCATCACCTCACCCTCACCCTTCTGAATATACAGGAGAACCTATGGGAGACTTCAGCTGTCATTAAAACTGAAAAGATGTTTAGTATGTCCATCGCCCCCGTAGAGAGGACCCGCTCCTCATGTAAAGATACATTAATGGGCTCATTTAAGGCTAATGGAGAAAAAGGAAAATATATTATAGAATTATAGATTCATGGAAATGTCAGCATGTAATTGTTTTGTAATATTTTGTTGTGACAAAAATGACAGAAATCATACACACTGCACCTTTAACTGCAACATCTTGGTATTTCTCCTCCTCTGTGTCTGTCCTACTCAACAAAAAGCAATAAAAGACACCTTTAAGCACCAGTAGATTGATCAGACTTAGACACACACACACGCACACACACACACCTCCTCACTCACACACACACACACACACACACACACACACACACACACACACACACACATATGCACAGATGGTATGATTCCCAACATCATGACATAAACAAAGAGAGTTTAAACTTATGCTTTTTCATTCTGCACTAAAATGAGTTTCCACGTCTGGAAAACAATTCTCAAATACTTTTGTTGAGGGAGGGAAGTGTTTTTCGACTAATTGCCTGTCAATCAAAAAAAAAAGACTTGTGTTGAGAGCAGTCTGTTGCTTAGTAACTTGCTAAAGTTGAAAATGAAATACAGACAGACTGATGACCATCTTACAGCTACAGGAACTCAGGGAAACAGACACAAAATGGAGGATTCAGTAGGAGAGCGGACTGGACTGGATGGTTTCTATGCAAATGACAACAATTGTCTTTGATTCAAGGGTTCACATTCAAAACTACAAGTGTCTGCCATCTGACTTTCATGAAAATGCGACTATCCCCCAAAATGTCATGTGCACATTGGCATCTATTTACATGTCATCAACAACAACAACAGACAAGTGGGAGATGGAATAAGAAACGGAAGCTATGACAATGAATATATGTCTGAGATGCTTTAACTCCACAAGAACAATATGTCCAACTAAATGTCAAAAGTTACTTTTCTTAGCATTACCGCTGAGCTACAGCTGTTAAATGATGATTTCTGTCATTTTTGTCACTTCTAAAAAAATATTATAAAACAATTGCATCTTGACATTGTCATGAATTTATATCACCTAAATGTTTTATTTTTTCTCCATTACCTTTAAATGAGCCCATTAATGTATATTTACATGAGGAGCGGATTCAGCCACGTTGTTTTACAGTAGCCCAGAGTGGACCTACTAAACATCTTTTGAGTTTTTAATGACAACTGAAGTCGACCTTAAGTTCTCCTGCATGCTCAGAAGGGTGAGGGTGAGCTGATGGATGCTACATGCAATTTCACATTTCACTCAACTTTTCTGCGCCACCATTCTGGGCTATACTGTAAAAACATGGCAGTGCAACATGGCTGCCTCCATAAAGAGGAAACACTCAAATACATTCATTCCTGTAGATCTTTGCTCAAAGCTTTAACCTCAATGTGCCCTAACCTTCAGAATCAGGAGCTTTGCACTGATGTTTACATGCTTGGCCCTTATGTGTAAATTGTGGCCCCTGATTTAGAAAACAAATCCTGAATCCACCACTGGCTGTGAATCCTTGAGGGTTTCAATCCACTGCCGACAGGTAAGAGCCACATGCCGCAGGGTGGATGAGCTCTACATACAGTAGTTCCCCGTCTACTACATTCCTAAGTTCACAGGGGTAAACGTATAAGCAGATATCAGACTTAATAAAGACTGAATCTTTGCACAAGCATCACGTCGCAGAACATAATTAGAGAACCTGTGTGCAGTCGCCTGCAGGAGTAGCTTAATACCCGAGATAAGTCTCAGGTCTGAATATTGATGCATGCAGGATTAGCATTACATCTAGGATGTGCAGAATTATGGCAGCCTTTGCTTGTAGAACAATAATCCCCACCGGTATCGTGACAATCACCAGGATCCCTGGAGGAGGCACCAGATACAATGAAGAGACAAAGAGCACGGGCCAGTACTAAGGGAGAGAAGCTGCACACTGAGCTAAAATTGTTAGGTTCCAGAAGATTGGTCATCACAGGATTACTGTGACATTAGGTTTATTATGGTGTGTTGGTCAGAGCCAGGGAGACAGAAGCGGAGATACCTGTGCATGCCACTCGGAGTGGTGGTGCTACATGTCACATATTCGATTATCCCTGTGAGTTATAAGGAAGGCGGGTTCCTGCCCCTCGTATCAGGGACCAAGAGAAACATAGCCACTTCGAGTCAGTTCAGCCGGAGCTGTGAGTGCAAATGAAATGGTCCACGCAATGTGTTTTGAATGTTCCTCGTTTCCCTTCAGCGGCCATTACACCCTCTTCACCTAGGGTTAATTCAGACATAGTGGGGCCAATCGGCTATTTGGTGGCACTGATGTGACATAGTGGCCATTCCTTCTCCCTGGGAACAGACCATTATCTGCATTTCTTGAATTTCCAAGGGCAACGGACGATAAAAAGGAAATTGTATGTTGTTAAGAGGGAATGAAAGGAATACGGCTGTAATGAAAAGACAGATGTTAATGATCTGTTTTAGAAATGTTATATTTGGCTGAATACAGCTCCCGACACATTATGTTTAGAAACAATGTCGTCTTTGTCATTCAAGGTCTCTGAGCAGAGTCTCAGACAATGTCGACTCTGAATGGAAAATCTTGACTGAACTATTCAGCTGTCTGTTGAATGCAAATATTAAACGGTCCTTAAATGTTAACTGGAACCCTTTACATCATTTTATGAGAGTGAGTACACACACTTCTGAGTCTGAGATACGCTCTGTGTCACGACCTAATGAGCAAAATGTTATGTGTAGGATTTATATTCACCTATTCTAAAATAATTTGTTTATTAATATGATCAATATCTGATAACCGGAGTCGTTCCTCCCCATGTTACCTGGCAGCTATTGTCCATTCACAGACACACATATTGAATGGCAGTGCTTTTAAGTTTGCTGTCATCTGACACCTCAACACTAGATGCCACTAATTACTAGACACATGACATCATACATAATCACTACAAGTATTCGATTTTGATCAATTATGCAGTAAATATTAGCATAATGGCACGCAAATGTTACTACTAAAATGCCATTAGATTGTAAAACATTGACTTTATCAGTGTTAGCCTCCTTGCTTTATAAGTAATTAGCTGTAAAATGTATTCTTATTAATAGACGTCACTAAATAAGGCACACTGTATCTTTAATAGATGGTGAGTGAATTTGTTGACAGTACTTATTAACACTGTCTGGTGAAAGCCTCGTAATGAAATTACTTGATACTTAATTGAATATTACTGTGGTTCATTCACTGTGATTCATGGTTTCCAGTACAGTCCCTCAGCACAGACACCATTCTGATACACAGCTGTATGAACGTCATGCCACTTTTAGTTTACAGTGTTTGTCCTCTGGACTCCTCTGTCCTTGTGTCTCTCCATGAGGCCGGAGCCGACAGCAGCACCTTTTGGAGGATGATCCCGCAGACAGCTGTGGTGGTGGAGGCTGGCAGCCTCACACTATGACCACTGCTAAGATTTATACACTGTATACGTATGTGCTGGCTGGGGTTGATAATACAGAGCGGTGCAGATGAGAATCCATCACTGTCAAGAGTTCTCAATGGCTCTTCCAGATAGCGGGCTTTCAAGATTTTTTTTCTCTTTCTGGGAGGGGAGCAGCTACACAGGGCGCTATCTCTTATCCTCCAGTGGGTTTGATTAAATATCATTTAGTATTAAACACTGCTGTTCTGCAGTTTGACATTTCCCCCCATTTTGCTTGCAAGCCTCAAAAGCATGTATTCATGTTCCTGTAAAATGCATTATATCCCACATTGCAAAATTATTTTGGTGCACACTGAGCAGTATCACCCAGCTCACGTACAAATCCTGTTTCCAAATCAGGGTGAAATTGTTTGTGCCTTATTACCTATTAAGTTACAAAATAGAAATGATTGATTCTCACTATAGATCAGAGGTGTCAAAAATACTGCCTGCAGGCTGAAATAAGCCTGACAGATGGTTCAATCTGGCCCGTGAGATGACTTAGCAAAGTGTAAAATGTATCAACATAAATGAGCAAACATTAATTGCAATGTTTCAATGAAAGTAATTGCTATCTAACATTTGTGGACATTCTCAGAGTGTACTTGTACTTTTTTGCACCGAAACAAATGGAATCATTTGGAGATGTCGTTGTTTATAGGTCATTATACTATGGTTTTACTGGTTCGGCCACGGACGAAATTTTAATTTCAGCGCTGGGGGGGCACATGTGGCTTGAGTACTGGAGTGTGTGCGTGTGGGAGAGGGGGGGGAGTGAACTGCTTCCAAACACATGTTGTCTTCGATCAATTCCTGGAAGAGTTTTTTTTCCTGTCCAAGGCATCAACCCTTTCTTGGTGAATGTGACAAACTGCCGGATTGTTCAGGTGTTTCTGCTTCATGCAGTTGTGAAGCCAGGTCTTTAACCTCCTCAGTGCACTGAAACTCCTCTTGCACATCCAACATCCTCCTGTTAATCTTTGGATAGTCGTCCACAATTGCATCACTTTCTCCAGTCACAAGCACATTCTCCAACATCTGAAGAACGTCAAGGCTTCTTTGATGAAACCACTCTCTGAATTGCACATCTGCTGTGTCAAGCATCTTGATGAACTCCTTTCTGAAGTAATCAACAGAATCTGCTGGGTCATGTGCTACAGCTTAACCAGCTTGGCATTTCAGTGGCCTGCGGACATGAGGCATTTCAACTGGGTTGATGTTTAGTGAGGTGACTAGGTGCGTTGCACTGACAAGGATCTGTTGCAAAATTTCCTCCGTTCTTTTCTCTTGTAGAGCTGTCTTGACATAATCTACTGCAGCCTGCATGCCTGCAATTGTGATGGTTCTCTTTTGTGAGGATTTGTTGAGGCATTCCATTTCCTCAAGAACTTCCAAAGCAAGATGGAGCCCCAGCACAGTGTTCCTTTTCTGGAATCTGTCAAGGAGACCATTTGCCTTCGCAGCTGTTTTGGAGCCACCGGTTGAAGCCATCTCAACACTGCCTCATACTGTTTGAGGACTGGATGGACAGCTGCGACTCGCACAGTCCACTCTGTAGGACACCGTGGCTTCAGTGTGGTAAATTATCCATGTTCAGATGTGGCAACGTTGCAGAAGATGGTCTTGAACTTTCCTGAGAGTCCAAACAGATGCCCCAATTCATGGTTCATCACAGACGATAGATGAGGCTGCACATGCTTGCCTGTGTTATCAAATTAACACAGTGAGGACCACCGTGTGCAAACAGTGCCAGTGGTTATGCTTGTTTGAAATAGGGCTGTGCACCAGCATATTTTCCAGACATATTTGCTGCTCCGTCATATGTCTGTCCCCGGAGCCCATTGAGAGACAAATTGAGACGAAACAGCACATCTTTGGCTACATTTGCAAGGTTTAGTCCAGTTGTGAGCGACACTTCATATAAACCAACAAATTCTTCATGAGGAATCGGGTTGTGGTCAATGTAGCGAAGACAGATTGATTCCTGTTCAGTCCCAGAAATGTCCCGTGTTCCATCAATAATGATGGAGTATTTCAAGTGTGGTTGTGATCTAACTTCAGTGGCTATTTCTCTGACAATGGAGTTTGCCATCATGCTCAACATGTCATTTTGGATTTTGGGACTTGTGTAATCTTGAACACGTGAATTAAGCCACTCGAAAAGCATGGAGACATCATCTGATCTCAACCTGACTAATTGAGAAAGATTTCCTTCCTCAGATTCATCGCCTCTGAGTCTCAGGCCTTGTCTGCATCGGAATTGGACACGGCTCATGATCTTCATCAAGCATGTCCTTGCCTTTTGCTGAGATGCTGCCAAGGCACAACAAAGCTGAGAATTCATTGGATTTGCTTTTTGAAATTGTATAACTGCAAGCTTATGAGACTTGCTTTTTGAATGATCTGTCAATTTCGCTACATCCTTTTTCCAATTTCTGAACCCAGCAGAGACAAATGCTGAATCAGTGTTTTTCACCAGTGAAGACGTCTCAAGTTGAAATGCTTTTACACAGCAAAAGCACAGGACTCCACTTACACTATGGCTGTAATGAATCTAAGGGAATTCTTTAAACCATTTCTCTTGGAAATGTAGGGTTCTGTCGGCAAGTTTTTGAACAGCTATTTGTTAAGGATTGGGCTGATATGCCTCAGTTATCTGATCTGGCTCTGCTTTTCCATCTTGTGCTCCTTTACTGCCTCAGCATCCACTGACCCCTGGCTGCTGCTGACCAAGCTGAGATAAATATAATAAAGGTGGAATACATATTAGTCATCTATAATTTAATCTATTACAATAATGACAAAAAAACATTGCCAAATAACCTCGGTTATGTCACTCCCTCCTTACTCTGAGTTCCTGACCCTGTTCATGAACTCACTGCTTAGTAGCTATTTCTTACCAATAAAATCATAGATTTACACAGACCTTTTAATACAACAGTCTGAATATAAAACTGTACCTCGCCAGTTTAGTTCTGTCACCTGACAAAATACATAGACACAAGGTGTATGAACTTTGAAAACTTTGATTTCAAAGCCACATGGGTGAATCATTGTTAAACATATCATCATCACCCCAACATTTGTCACAATGCTAAATCTCATGACTATGTAACATGTTTATTCTTTCAACCTCACCTGTGAACCTCCAGCCTCTCCTCCTGCATCTCCAGCTTCTCCTCCTCTATCTCCTCCTGTCTCTCCTCCTCCAGTCTCTCCTGCTCTACCTCCTCCTGCCTCTCCTGTATCTCCTTCTGCATCCATCACCTGGACAAAAATATATTGATGCATGACATGAACAGTGGAACAATTTGGGGTGCAACAATCATCGATTTTGATGGTGCGGTTATAGTCCAAGGAAGTGGATACGCTGCTTTATTGGGGGCCAGTGAAGGTGTTGCAGGATGGGTGTAACACAGTCCTTTGAGTGACTTACACTTTGACTTCTAAAGAAGTCTCTTAAGTCGAGTTTTCTTTTCTTGGACATCCTGACTGCGGCAAGTGGCAAATTAACATGGACGACCAACTAGCAAACTCCCCGCACCAAACCCATTGTCGTACCATAGGTTTGGCCCACTTGCAATCAAAATAGGTTGTATGTGGCCCAGGTATAGATTCAACTTCCTGAAAAAAAGATTTGAGTTTTCTGAGTTGATTCTGAAAGTGTCATGTCTCATGTCTTTTGTTTAGGCCACAGGAGGCACCACACCATTGCCCAGAGTGGCTCATATCTAAATGCCCTCTTGGAGGCCATGATTACAGATTTATACTGAATGTATCTAAATGAAAAGGAAAAGTATAAGAAGACTTTCTGCAGCTTTTTCCTCAAAAATCAAATTGGTAAATACATGTTGTTGGGTAGCACAGACACAGATTAATGAGGACGTGGTCACCGAGACGCTGACAGTGTCCGACCATTGGCAGCAGGTGTCGTCATTAGACGGGTGTGAGCTGGCAGGTCAGGCTCCAAATTGACATCAGCAGTTACTTTGCTTCCATTCCACAAAGTTTACTTCTTCAGGTACAATTAGGTAAAACAGAAATATTTCCCTTTACAATGCAAACATCAAGCAAGCAGGACCTGACCACACCAGCACATATCCATAAGATGGGGGTAGTACTTTTGACTTGCATATGTACAGTAGTGGGATGTGCATCATGGTTTAATTGGATGTGAGCGGGCACTGCCACAGGGAGCAGACACTTCATTAAGACATGAGAGTCGGGCCTGTACAGTAAGCCAACACCCCCTCATAGGCCAGTGAGCAAACAGCCACTACAGGGAATATTTGACACATAAGAGGCAAGTGTGGAATGTTTCAGTCAGTGAACATGAGTTCAAAATCACCGTTCCACCACCACCACTGTTATTTAATGTATCTGTGTTAAATCACTTTAATTGTCCCTGAAGCAAATGTAAATATCTTTACACAGAATTAAAATAACAATTCTGTCTCATCTGGCTCTTCTTTCTCCCACGGCGCATTGCTTTCCAAGCACACACTGCGATGATAACCTTCTTAATAAAACACGAGTGGACACCCAGTGGTTTGAGAAGAATGACATTAATATAATGTTACCCATAAGCCCTCAGTATTCAATAACAGTATAACCCCAGTCGAGCATTTAGAGAACTTTTTGATGGGACACCTGAGACGGCCGACTCCCCTCAGACCCTCACGATCATTACACTAATGATGATTAGCACCGACTGTAGCCTGCAGGAGACGAGTGGGCCAGTGTGCAAAGACAAACCCAGAGCAGAGCCGGTTTCACATGGAGGATTTTATCGTGCTGGCATTCTGCAACACAGCTTCAAAGGCCCAGTGTGTACAATTTACTAAGATCTGTGGACGGATATTAAACACATTATTCACCCCGCTTTCCTTCATTTGTATGAAATCACCAAAAACTAAGATTCATTGTGCAATAATTTGATGACTTTTAAATGAGCCCCTCACACCTACATAAAGAGTGGCTGCTCCTCCACAGAGGCAGCCGGAGCACCACCACCATGCTTCTACAGTCGCCCAGAGTGACAATCTAACCGATGGATGTGGAAAACCATTTGTGTCTTTGTTACCGGAAGGCCAGTGCAGATTATTCTACAGAGATAAACCCAATTCGTGCTGCTGCCTCAAAGCTACATGCTGTGGTATATGCATAGATACAGAGCCCGTACAGGCCCCGAGACTGTACCTGGCATGTGCCTTTACAATAATGAATCATCAAATCGAGTCGAAACATGGATGAAATAGACTCGAGGGGAGTGAGAGGTGTGCAGTCCCATATAGTGTACGTGCAGCATTTGTTCCATTTGTTCACACTCACTATTGGAATGAAGTAAACACGAACACTATCCCAAAACTGTCTGTCTGCGCCCACAAGTGGCGTGGCAGTGTAATTGCAGGGCTAACACATGCATCTAAACAAACTATGGACAAAGATGCAAAGGGAGCTTTGACAAAGACCCAAGAATTGACCTATAGGAAAAGGTATAGACAATGGGATGGACTCATTGGACTGGATTGGGATCTGCAAAGTCACCACTAGGGGGGTACTAAAGTTGACATGCCATTATTCTAATATCCACTGCAATGATAGCACAAGTGATAGGCACAAAGAATGCATTGCAATTGCAACTTTGAATATGCATTCATACGTGTTAACCAAAATGCCGAGTCATCACTTTTCATTATCCGACAGAGCTATAAAAAAACATAGGGATTGCTTTCCTTGTTATTCTCCTGATGTCCCTTTTTCCAGAGAACCACTTCCACCAGTCCTCATTGGTTAGAGCCTAAAAGAGTCACCGTCATAACCTTCCCATTACCACTGAGCCCGGCCACATGCTCCATGTACAGGTCCTGGTAATGTAAGGCACTTAGGTTATAAAACCATTCACTGGCCATCACAGAGGAGATGGAACAGCTGGACAATGATGAAAACGCTGACTATTCAGGGGAGAGGACAATGAATGCACAGTCCCCTTTTAGTCCAGACATGGCGTTCTGAGTGCAGCGTCCTGAGACAGCGTCCTGAGACAGCATCCTGAGACAGCGTCCTGAGACAGCGGCCTGAGACAGCGATGTGGCGGTGCGGGCGCCCTCCGTGGGAAGATTGTCACATTGAATCAGACCGAACGCGCTGACATCTCCCAACGCGCAGGTTTTTGCATGCCTCATTCATCTCCCCGCCCACATCGCTGAGCAACTCTTTAATCCACTGACCTTTTTCTCTGTGTGAACGCTTCAGACACTGAAACACCTAAACCGACAAGCTTAGCCTCCACTATACGTTCTCCTCCTCGCCAGTCTTTACATCCCACTGTAAGAAGGTGAGCGTGCAACGCAACACTCGTCTGCAAATTGATTCCAGCAAAGATGACTCAGCACCTGAAGCCTCGTTTGAAACTTTTAAATCAAGCAGCACACAGCAGACCTTGGATTCCTCCCATAGAACTTAGAGCAAAACAACAGCTGTGCTCATTGCTATGCCAGAAACACTTATCGACAATGCAGTTGAAGAATTGCAAATTTCACATATGCCTGTAAAACTCCACTTTTCTAAACTGTCACGCTCATTTCGCTCATTTCACAGGAAAACTCCAGAGAAAGACGGGCGTCCATCTTGTGGAGCCTGCTCCTTTCTTTCTGCCAATCTCCCAGCCCCGGCTCCCTGGTGGCAATTTATAAGAGTTCACGGAGCTGGGATATAATTATGGTCTATTGTCTGATATTTCGCCTGCATTACACGCTCCCTGCAAAGGTCCAGGAACCATGCGGTGCCTGAGAGAAAACCATTCCACTGGATCAATATTTATGATTGTATTGTTTGTCAGCATCTGCCGACCCCTCTGAAAAACTGTGGTGATGGTCTCAGGTCAGTCAGAAAGGGAGAGTTCGGGGACCGACTGTGAAGTGGAGTCTTAACTGCTGCTTGGCTGAAATGTGAGGGAATGTGTCATGTCATGACAGAAGACGAAGGTTCAACAGTGTGTGAAACCAGATTACAAAGACCATTTTATAGTGTTTTTAATTATTCTTTCTACATCTATATTTTCATTGTTACTATATTATCCTTTAAAGAGCTCATAAAGCCCCATAGTTATGACATTTAGAGCCTCTAAAATTCAATGTGGGGACTCATCTAGAATATGTTGACCTGCATTTGTGTTCAAATTAATATATTTCATGCATCTACCTGTGTAAAATGCTTCATCTTATTTCATTGCCTGCCTCTGTCTGCTCTGATTGGTCAGCTTCACCCCAGATCAACCACTTAGAGCATGTGTCGGGAAAAGTCCTAACCCGTCTCACCCAGAGCTTCCCTAACCAGCCTTAAACACTGCTGTCACCACGGTAACGATCCTGCCACACACATTCATCCAAACTAGGCTGCAGGAGGGTGTTCCAACTTACTCAGTGACACTGATCAGGTGATTTAGACAACTCAAGAGTTTCTGGAAGAAAGAAAAGGGAAAAATCTGAGAATCCCAATAAGGCCACTCCAAATATGATGTCAGATCAGACACATTAAAGTTTAGTTGCTAGCTTTATTGACTTTTTCCCCATTAAAGGGCTAGTCTGCAGACTTTAAAGTGGTATAGCAGTAAAAAATTGGTAAATAAAATATGTAGTATGTAATCGGGCTTTCATTGGTCATCTAATCTGAGAATACTTATTGTTTAATAGTTTTTGTCACTTGAGATTGAGCAGTTAAGAGCGGCTCCGCCTCTATGGAGACTGCCATGTACTGTATTTCTGCAATAGCCAAGAATGCATCAAATCTGAAGGTCATTAAACACTCTCCCCAATAGGCCATGGATATTCTATCTGCTGCCATCTGCAAATTTGCCTCCAGATACCAGTGAATCGTACACACTGAACCTTTAGAATAAATACTGAAGTCATTCTGGCTGCTACCTCTGGAAAAAGAAACGTATCAACACAATTTTAGATTAAGACGACATCTGAGTGATGTTGAATCTTTACAAGGAACTGATGTGATGGGAGCAGTGTCCTACTGAGAGAAACTATCAAAACGCAAAAAGTTTTACAATGTGTCAAAAAAGGAATTAAAATCAAACAAATGTGAATATCTATATTTTTCAATGTGAAGTTGAGGAGCCCGCCCCCTTTTGAAGTTGCTCTAATCTTCCTTCAGCCAATCTGATTAATCCAAAACCAGTTAATTCCCAAATGATTTCAAACTACGTTTGTAAAAGCTGATTAAGTCCTGATTAACGGGTCATTTCAGTCAACGCCTATATGCTTCATTAAAGCCACTGGACTGGTTCTCATTGCAATTGACACAAAACATTTGATGTATATTTGATTTTCAATTAAAAATTCTATGTTTTAATGATTTCCCTTGACATCGCGCTCGTTTCCTTCCTACGGCTGAGGATGTTTGACTGAAACCGAAGACAATCAATGGCAGCAGGTGTGTCAGTTTTCACTGAGGTTTCTTTTTCATTCTCCACTCAGGAAGTGAGTTTCCTCCTGGGCCATGAAGCTTCTATTCTTGTTTTGCATCAGCGTCACATGATGAAGGTCTTCCCTGCATCCTGACAACCATTCTTGTTGTGACACAAAAACAACTTTATCTTCTACTTATCGTGCAGGTAATCCTGGATGACAATGAATTTCTGTTTCTTTCTCATTCCCAGGGAGACGATGAAGCAGATAAAGATTTGTTTTGAGAAAAAAACAAAAAAAACATTGATGAGAACATCAGCAGGAAATGTATCCTTAAAAAGATAAATGCATTATATGATGATAATGATTAAAGATGACTTTACAATTGCCGGCTGCTGCTTCTGCAGAAAAAGGAGAGAGGTGTAACAGGAAGTGTCCTCCGATCACCATTTCATTAGACAGCAGTGTTGTATTGTTGACACGCACATTGTGATGTGAGAGAAGTAATATGCTGCTGCTGATGCTGCAGCGCTCATGCAAGACAGATAAAAATGATGGAGGATGGCGATGATGATTATCACTGCAACACACCCACACACAGACACACCACGGTGCCACGTGTGATTGGATGATGGGAAAACTGCTCAGCACTGAGCCTTGATGCTGCTGCTCCCATAGAGGGAACAATGGTTTCATTCTCCTTCAGACTTCATGTCAGAGGACTCAAGCAGAAGAAGAAGAATTAGAGGACAGAAGTGACACAAAGAGACGCACCATATATTCCATTTACGAGAGCATAATTATCCAAAGTATTATGTAAATCCGGGCATGTGCTTAACTCCATGCTGAGTTTCAAAAACGGATCAAGTAGAGACATAATGACACTCAGAGCTGTCGCACGCGAAGACGAGCTCACCTGCTGAGGCTCTCGCGGCGTCGTCTGCTTGACTCGCCGGCTGGACGCCGTGGTGGTGGTGATCTCCATGATGGACGTGGACGTCTCCGAGCGGTTGGCCGTGGTGCTGGACTGCGGCGTGATGGAGGAGGGCGACTCGCCCACGAGCCGCACGCTTCCCTGGATCTTTATGTTGGGGTCCCCCTCGGCGGCCATGTTGAACACCTTCAAGCCGTTATAGTAGAGGCCTGAGAGCTGGCCCTGGAACGATCGACTCCGGTCTTGCTCCCAGCCCCCGATCTGTATAGTGGTCTGGCTGTTGAAGATGGTGAGCTGCCGCCCTGCGGGAAAACAACGTTACATATATACAAGAAGGTTGAAGTGTGGACTCAGCCACTTTTGCAGAAAAGGAAAAAAAACATGAAGAAAAGAACAGAAAGGCAGATTATTTGCCCAGAGGCTAATGAGACCAATAAATTACGGGCTGTGGAGGAAGTGCCCGGTAATTTATTGCAGTTATAATGATGGGATGTCCATGAGAAAAGAAGGGAAACCAGAACATAAAAGCACAGGGTTGAGAAAATCAATGCAGCTTTGCTAAAATGGTCAAATCTGAAATAACAGGAAAAAATAATCAGAAGCAGAAACGTTATGTTAATGCATTAGATTTAACTGCACTAGAAGAGATAACATAATCTCGAAAGAGATAGAAATGGACTATTTGTTTGCAAGGAATTGCAGAAAAAGCATTTGTCTTAGATAAATGCATATATTTCATTAATGCTTGGTTTTATGTTATCTGGTCTTTTTCCTTCAAATGTCACAGTTTGTAAACAGCAAGCAGGAAAATCAAATCAGACAGGGCCGCAGGCAAGAGTGAGGAGGATCCCACTTCTATTGACACTTCTAAGTCTCACAGGAACCGGGAGAAAAGTTTTCATCCTTTTTAGTCAAATCAAACAAGTGAAAGATGGAGGTGGTAGGACACATGACGAAAATAAGAAATAAACTCAAGCATAAAAAAAATAGCTAAAGAAATAAAAAAGGTAGAAATGATAGGGCTCATTTCACATTTTCATTGTAAAAATATGAATTAGTTATTGAACTATAAAAAACAAGGCATGCATTCAGTTTGCTTTATATTACACTTCTTTCATCTAAAGCCCTACACATATTTACAATGTCTGTTAAAGGGACTCAAAGTGCTGGAGCCAATTCATATTGCACACTATTTATCATTGTTTAAGCAGAATACATCAAATAGGACTAGGAACGTTACTGTACAGCAAATGTACTGTTTCCAAAGTGTCTCAAAAACACTTTGTATACTTATGAAAGACTTTTACTTTTACTTAATTTATCATTAAGTTATTTACAGCAAAATGCTAGAATAATTTATAGAAATTTTTAACAATGATATTACTTCAGTATGTGGATTTAAATTCATATTTACAGTCCCTTTAACCTTAAGTTGACAATATTTAAAAAAGCTGACAACTAGAAAATAAATACATTATTATGAAAAGTATGAAAAATTAAATTTAACAAATCCTATGGTTTATTTCTAGGTTTAACTCAACATTTATGTTTTTATGTTTATTATTTACAAAATAGTAGCTACAACTTGGTTATGATCAAATTATTTTATTTGAAATTTTAATCAGTGATTTTACCTTTGTCGAGTAGCCATTCGTCAACTACTCGACCGAGTCGGTATGGGATTCGCTGTCTAGCAATCGCCAGGCGTTCGTTATCATTGTTGCCTTTAAAGTTTAAAGAGACATTTCAATGGTTACAATCTGTAAGGTCAAGGGTTAAAGGTTCATACTTAATGCTGGAGCTATACAATGGCACATCTGCTTTTATATTTAAAACTTTTTGTAGATTTAAAAAAACAATGTTTACCGTAAAAAGACATTATTTGAACAAACGTTATTTTATTTTAGCCAACAAAATTAGGCCTATGTTAATTGAAAATAACGCAAATGTTTCGGGTTAATAGAACTACGTTATCAACCAACTCCAATAACATAACTTTATACACCCCCATTACAAAAAAGCTTGATACCCAACTACCCCCATCCCATTTATCATTACCCTCTATTTAACCGGCGTTTAATCTAGTTATATACCAAAGACCATCATTTAAATTTATTGTTGAATCAACCTTTTATGGTTTAAAGGATAAAACAATTTAACTTTAACATATTACAAATGTCCACCCCATTTATACACAACCTATAATTGACAAGAAATAAGAAGCTGGTCGCAGTGCAACAGTAAACACAGTATCAAGACAGTCAAAGGAATCACAGTCAATAAAGCGGCTTTGACCAAAGCTACAAGTTACAAAGGAGGTAAAGTTGGAGCGAATAAACCTAATAAGTATTGAGAAAGAGAGAAAAAGCCACTGAATAGAAAAGAACACTCCACTCCGAAACTGAAGGGGGGGCACTTTGGCATTAATGAGGGCAAACTCTGCATCAGCCCCTTTTGTCAGAGCCAATCACCGTTTCCAGAACCGAGACTTTCAGCAAAGTGCCACTGTCTCCGAGTGCCTCTCCCCCTGGCATTGTCTGCCCAGATTGAATTCAGTCTGCTCCATTCTTCCGGCAGATTGACAATGTTTGTCCCATCAACTATATTAATTCACTCCTGGTAGATAAAAGATCAGGTAGCTAACAACCGTTTGGAAGGACGGGAGGAGGAGGAGGGGAGAACGTCTCCCAAAGAGGAAAAGGTGCAGACATGAAAGAGATGAAGTAAACCTCGTAACAGATGCACAGCGGGGCTGATGAAAGGTCCTGGAGGTAAGAAGACGCTTTAAAAAGAAAATATTCAATGACATCAGCTTGAATTACTGTAGAGGATCAGATACAGGGGCTTTAAAGCTCAGCTGCGCCGCTCATGGAATTTGGCTGGAGTCGATTGAGGCTGGTCGGAGCACAAAGGCCTGAGAGGGTGATTTAGTGGAGCACTTCCTCCACACACACACACACACACACACACACACACACACACACACACACACACAAACACACACACAGTGCATTACAACAAAGCCGCACTGGGACACCACCCATATTGTTTGATGCTAATCTCCAAATGTTACACAAGGAAAACGCCTGGTCGTCTGGAGTATGGAAGTTATTTCAAAATAAAAAGTTTTCAAATTTCATGTCAAACTCAAACAAGCAAGTGAGTGACTGAGATATTAAAAGACAGGGCTGTGAGCATTGACCAAAAATGCTGTTTTGGTAGGTAGCTTTAATTCCCACTATCTTTGAATTTGGGTCACATATGAATGATTCAATATTCAAAGAATATGATTTCTAAAATCTAGCTGCTTGTATTAGTTTGTTGGTTGTATCGACTCTTCTGGAGTTGGTCATAACATAAAGTCCAGAGCGTACCAAATGAAATTACATTTGTTTCTATTGGCAGAGATGGAATATCAAAATATTTGAAATTTGTTTTGTAGAATGTAAATTCATCTAATTACACAAACTAATATTGTCTTTGTTCTAGAATGAGCCCTATTTATTGACCTTTGAGGTCCAGGTCCTCTCTGTGGAGGGCACCATGTTGCACCACGTTTTGAGCTTCATTACCAACTGAAGGCTCCATTTAGTTCTTTTACATGTTTGGAGCAAAGCAGTGAGGAGAATGCAACTCCGCAACTTCACCTCTGAAACCTTCACACTGTCCCTTTAAATGTAAGTAAGGGCATGTGTAGGTAAAATGTATGTGTAGTGGACTGTAGTTCTGATGCATAGAGAAATACCTCCATCAGACATAAATCCTACCTAAACCGGAACTAAAGGTGTGAGCTCAGACATTATCATTATTGTAAGTAACAATGATGCAGCCGTGCATTTCATTATTTCATCTTTGCTGCAAATCAGAAAAGCCCCTGCGCTGCATCAAGGTGCGTGGATTGAAAACACAGCAGCCTCCAGGTGCTTGCGGCTTCTGGAGCGTCTGCACATCGGCTGGTGTTGAACACACACTCTACTCCCTCTTGTGCAGAGCTATGCACCGTGTATGAAGAAAGTCTCACACACACACACACACACACACACACACACACACACACACACACACCCTTCCTGAATCACTCAATGATGCACTGATCGCATGGTGCAGCCACGGGCTCTGCTAACTCCTGTCACCTCCATTTGTCAGTCATGGGGTGTTGGTTGTGTCACTGCTACACATTTCCTGCTACTGCGACACCTCATCGGACGAGAGGTCAGCGTCAAACTGGGCTCTGGAGAACATTTAGCCTGCAGCTGCCGGGAGGACGGCGAGGACACACGGGCTGCGACTGAAGAAGAGCAGCAGTCACTACAATGGTAATGGCATTCCTGATATATTCATCATTAATTAGGGGAAATTACCTCATTAATTTAGGCTAAATTATACACACACGCGATATGTGTGTGTGTGTGTGTGTGTGTGTGTGTGTGTGTGTGTGTGTGTGTGTGTGTGTGTGTGTGTGTGTGTGTGTGTGTGTTTGTGTGTGTGTGTGTGTGTGTGTGTGTGTGTGAAGGTGTGAGTGTGTGTGTGTGTTCCCTTTCTTCCTAGACAGTTGTAATAAACACCATGAACATGTTGTGGACGTTTCACACTTTGCATTAAAAATGACAGCTCTTGTGTTTGTCCCAGCGCTGCTGTCATAAATGTGTAACAGTGAGGACACACACACACACACACAAACACACACATACGCACACCTATCTCCACACACACACACACACACTGTGTGTGCACCAACATGCTCCATTTTCAAAGACAGTGCTGTTTTTATCTGTTTGGCCCCGCCCCCTGCGGCTCTCTCACTCTGCGCTTATCCTGAGGTTAATTAAGTGTGGATATAATCGAGGTCTGATCATGTATTGATCCCCACTGTGGGACACCGGGACTGTTAAACAATGCTATTCCCCCGTCACGGCGGCGGCAGAGGCCCCATTCATCCTGCCTGCGAGCGGAGCCGGCGCCTGCTGCCCAGCTGTGATTGGCTTTGGTGTGGGGACGCCCCGCCTTATCTCATCCTCCAGACAGCAGCGATTCGGCTGAGCCGTCCCAGTCGACCCGCTTTGCCCTCACTCACTTGTTTTCTTTTTGTTAATAAAGTGGTCAGATAAGGTGGGAGCTTTATCTCATTACAAGCCCCGAGACACTCCCACATTAAATGAACAAATATGCAAATGCCTCCTCTGTTCACGGAGCCGGGGGAGACTTATAAAGAGGGACCTGCGCGAATCAGACAATTATTTTTATTATTTCGCTCCTCTATTCTCACTGCCTCTCCATTTTGAAACGCGCTCCGCGATGACCGCTCGCACAATGGGCTGAAAAGGCTCATGGATGAAACAGAGGAGGATGGAGCTGCAGCCAAACCTCCTCCTCCTCCTCCTCATCCTCCTCCAACTCCTCCTTCATCCCTCAAATCAGGCACCACACAGCCAGGTGAGAAAAAAAAAGGAGAAAAAAAGGGTGAGATTGACAGAGGGGGCAGGATTGGACAGATAGAGGTAAAAAGGACAGAGACGGGGAGGGAGGGGAGGGGGCTGAGAGACGGTGAGCTCTGAAAGTGCATCACGCTCTGATAACAGTAAAAGAATAAGGCCAGGGACCTCTACATTATCTTTGTGTGCGGCGTGTGTTCATTGGATGTTCTGATAGGACAGTGCAGTGCACCCTGCGGGCCTGGCAGCACCATTGTGATGGTATTACTTCCATGGCCAAGACTCTGGAGAAGGGGATGCAGTCTTTTTTTTTTTTTTTCTCCCCTCCACTGCCTGGTCCTTTGTGTGCGCTGCAGAATAGTAGCAGGGCAAGAATAAAGCAGGGACAGCACAGGCCCGGCTGTGTGCGCATATGTGTGTGTGTGTGTGTTTGCATTTTAGATTCTTATAATTGCGCCAAAGACTTTTAATGGCCCGTAAGTATGTAGTACGAGACTTTTTAATGAGATTACCAGGACAGCAATATAGGCCCTGGCGAAGCAATTATTTCTTTGCTTTGAGAGCGAGCGCCGGCTCCCTCCCATATAATCCCCCCCCCCCCCCTCTCTGTCTTCCTCACTCTGCGGCCATCATTTTTATCTCTGCTGTCAACTCTTGTTATAATCACTGTTGATCTGTGAGCGGCCTTAGAGTGGCTGAGGGCCGCTATTATGAGGCGTACATGGATACTAATCAAACTACAGGCGAGCCCACAGAATAATGGCTTTGTGTGTGTGTGTGGGGGTGGGGGGGGTGGAGGAGGGGAATTGGGGGGGGAGAGGGCTGCACGGTGATTGTGATTAGATGTAATTAGTCTGCAATGTGCCTAATAAGGTAGCTGGACTTGGCATTGTCACTGACGCATGATTAGTGGGGGATGAGATTGGTCAACCTCTCACAGTCCGCCGCTTACCCCCCCCCCCCCCCCCCCCCCCCCCCAGCCCCCCGCCTACCCCCCCCCCCCCCCCCCAACCACCCAGCCACATTTGGAAATCAGCACTTATCAAAAGAGGAAATTGTTTCATTTTTGAAACAATTTAAAAATAATTGATGAAATAACATATTCAATAAAAAAATCGGCCCACAGCAAATAATAAAATGCTCCGTCCATTCCTGCGCTCTACATCGCCAGGTTTCCTCCTGTTTACGAGCAGCAGCAGCAGCACATCTGTGTGTATCATATGCTTTGGGGCTGAGGCTGTCTGTCGTCTGAAGATTGAGACGTCCCCCGTCCAGGCAGTTAACCCTGCTGTGCATTTCACCATGTCCGCAACATGTCAAAAGCCATTATCTTCCTTGTCCCACCTGAGGCGAGCGGCGAGGATTGAGCCTTGGTCATAAAACCCTCTTTCATTTGGATGAGTGCACTGGTCATGTCTAAAAAGGTCAGCAAACATTATACAAAAAAAGGGAGAGACAGGTTGGATCTGTCCCGTTTGTCTACTCATTTCATGTCGGATAGGACCGGATTTCAATCATGTGGAGCCAAGGCGGTAACTCTAGTTATTTATGTTTTTTTAACATCCATATTCAGTCTCCTTTTAATCCTCTGTAGCTTTTGTCAAAGCCTCGGAGCAGTTATGAAGAAAGTTAACAATTTCAAAGAACACAAACATTGGCATTTAAATAGTTGGTTAGAGCCGTCATACCACTAACATCTCGACATTCTGCAGAAATGTACCAGTGATGCCGAGTTGTTTTCCCATTTCCAAAAGTAGATTACTTCATACTGTATTTCCTCCAGCAAATATCAGGACATGTGGCTTGTATTTACCCCCATAATGAATCTGCACTTGTGCACACATTGAAAAATACATGGATTGTTTATGAGTCAATACAAAAGTGTCAATACAACATGTGAGACTCATAATTTGCCCATGTGACATTCAGTTTGCACCTAAGGGGATTGATACAAGTATTCTAAGTGTCATGAAGTACGATATATTATAAGCTATCACTGGGAGTTGTTGTGAATCATACCATTTGGTCGTTACGTATTGGGAAAGATTATAGTATCATGAACTATTGTACTGTAGCTTATTGTATTGTATGGTCATGTTCAGGTTATTTAGAGTTATTGTTATCATAAGGCACATAGTTAGTTAATGTAAGTGAGCATGAGGTATTAAATATATATTGTATTATATTGTATTGTATCAGGAATAGTAAAGTACTGGGACATATTCTGTTGATTCAGTGGGAATTGTGAGGTATTTTCACATAATGTATCAATAGGGTGTCTGGGGTACAATGAGGTATTGCATCACATGGTATCATTATACTATGTAAGATACCATAGATTCTCCTGAGGAACTGTATTGTTTGATATTGTAATGCCAGGTGTAGCGATGTGTTGTGAGGTATCCTATTGTATTGTGTCATCAGGTTTTGGGAGGTATTGTATCATGAGGTATTAAATTGTAGAATATTATAGCATAATAAATTGTTCTATCAATACATATCGTGTTATATGGAGTTTAAAGGTATTGTATCATAACATATCATATTGTATGATATCAAAGGGTATCTGAGTTATTGTGTCATTGATTGATTTTGCTCATATACTACAGAAATAAATGCACTTATATATTATGCTTCTGAACATTAAGGTAATACCCTTGGTGGTTATGACTGAACTCATAAGCTATGTAAAACAGAATTACAGAGAGGCTGGGGTGTGCTGGGAAAGTCATTCATATACAAGTAAACTCGAGTGACGTTTCAGTGTTGACACCAGATTAAGTCAAGCATCCTTCAGTTATTACAGGTTTCTCTACCCTGTCACCTAAATTCAGTCAATCTAATGTATTGACAAAGCAATAAGTATAGAACCGACACACGGTCACTTGCCACAATAAAGGTGGTCATTTGTCTGTAATTAGAGTATTGATTTGAGTTATTGTAGGAGAATTACTTATGTGCACATGCATGAGAGGGAGGGTGGTGGCTTACTCTTAATTTCACGAGTGCAGCCTTTTCACATGTACCTGAGCTGTTTAACAGCATGTGGGCTGATGCACTGTGCTAAATATCGAAGATGAGAAAAGAACTCAGCATCACTGCGATTGTTCTGTGAAAGCTGCTGGAAACAGAAACATAAGAAGCAATTACAGCACATGCCAAGTCAACGTAAACCATCCTGACAGAGTTAAGGCTGGAACAATTGGCTGGAGAATCAATGAAAACACTAGCAGGTGTAAATTAAAAAAGGCAGAGTGGCTGACTCACCTGTGGGGTAGCGCTCAATGACTGGCAGGTCATCCACCTGCAGAGTGGCATTACCCCCACTCCTCGTAAACTTCACTATATGGTACTTTCCGTCATTTACAAACTTTGACGTCTCCTCAATGTTAATGTCATCTGTTCCGACATTGAATACAACGGCGATGTTTCCTTTTTCCTGGAAGAAAGAAGAACAGAGAGAAGCGAATGTTGATTACAGAATTGCTCTGTAAAGCTAATTGTTTACAGGCAACAACAAAAAAGCCTATTCTATCTGCGTTTTGTATCAAAAATAAAACAAGGTACCAAGTAAAATACATGCATTTCATTAGTTGTGAATGATTGAATAAACATATGTGATCCATTTAGAATAGGTACTGATGAAAAATATTCTTCAGTTTGACAGTAGTATGTGTAAAGTGACTTCATCTGCTCATGTGAATGTACTGAATGGTGAGTTTATAAAGGTAATTACACATTCAAATTTTGTCTAGAAGTTGTATATTGTTGATGTATATATATATATGTGTATATATATATGCATGAGAATATTATTTCACATGTTGTAAGGAGGTTGAATTTTTTATTTTCCCATCTTCTCTATTTCTTAGAGTTCAGAAATAATACCAAGGACGATCTTTTCCTTTGAAATATACATTCATGCCTCATTTTTACCCTCATTATTTTTGCATGGCCCCTAAATACATTTTAGGGTGTCAAACCTCTCATAGACACTATACTCTTTTATATTTCCCTTATTTTGGAGACAGATTGTTCTGCTATATCAATCTATAATAATTTTGGGAAATCCATTAAAAAGGCAGCAGAGACTCATTATGCCATAGCTGCCTTGATGATATAGTGGAATAACATTATTTGAACGACACAAACTTTGTTCATAAACTCAGTGTGAGCCGGACTGCACTTTGTGTAGTGGGCCACAAACTTGATGAAAGGAACCATATGGCTGCTGCGTTTTGTCCTGGAGCCCGTTTTATACATAAAATGTTGGAGCCATTAGAAGAGGCGGTCCAGAGCGGAAGTTATTCTAATCGCTATGCTTGTTTTTGGCTCTCGGCGGAATAGATTTTATATTAAAACAGATGAGTGATTTAAAATAACTTCATGTTGTCGCAGTCAAACACAAACAGGAAAATCGTGTTGTGTTACTCTGGTTACAATGTGTTTACATCTATCCTGCACTAGGAACACACACACATACACACACACACACACACACACACACACACACACATATCTATCTATCTATCTATCTATCTATCTATCTATCTATCTATCTATCTATCTATCTATATATATCTATATATATATATACACACACACACACACATATATACACATATACAGATCCCACGCTCTGTCCTTGAGGACAGCTTTGTTTCACCATGTTATTTTCTGTATATGCAACATCTGATCTTACTTCAAGTATGTGTTTGGCCATGTTTTACATATTGAATGTACCATTGCTCCTGGGAATACAAAAATAAATAGATAAATAAATAAACTTTACAAAAGTACCATCATGCACCCTGTGTCTTCTGTTGTGTTCCTAGCATTCCAATAAATGAATGAAATGGTTCAGAGTTGAAAGTATGGCTTCTAGCTCCGGTGCAGTGTACCTGCACTAGTCCTCTGAGTAGAGCTGCTATCTGTGCAGGAAACAACACACTCTCCTCCCAGTCACCACACCTACGTCATCACATTAAACAAGTAGCTCCAGAGCTGGTGGAGAGCAGGATGGTTGACTTTGAGCTGTTCGTGCGACGCTGAATTATTAATTGTCACTGCAGGAAAACATAAAGAAGATGTTTGAATGGAAGCTTGAACCCATTCAGCCTCCATTTCCTATGATTCACGTAGCGTGGATATCTAATACTAATGAGCTGCTTTTTAAAACAGAGCATGTGTGGAGTGTCTGACTGCTACAGCTTAATCCAACTGAGATGAGTGCATACATTGGTGCATTCTCTCTCTCTCTCTCTCTCTCTCTCTGCTTGAGCTGCAGTGAAAGGAGCATCTGGTTGGAGGCTCAACCCACTGTGGCAGCACAGCACTCTGCATGATATTATCCAGTCAGCACAGCAAACAGCACACTGCATCTCCATCTCACTCTCTCCGCCTCTCCAATATGCAAAGACTAACCCATACAGACAGACACACGCACTAACTCACACTCATGCACGCATGCACGCACGCACGCACGCAGTACACTCAGGGCCCCCTCCCCTTAAAGTGTGCAATGAGCTCGAGAGCCAGAAGCTAAAGTGCAATTAAAACCATTTGTAATGTGTCACACCACGTTACCAAAACTAGGACAACTGTATGCTCTGTAATGTAATTTCAACAGATTATATAAACTGATGCATTAAAGCTACAGTGCTAACACAATTTGCCGAGCGCTCCGGGGCGTAAACACTAACTAACCAAAGCCGGAACGAGATGGTTACGGCTCGTGTCAGGTTCTGGGATGTGCAGACACCTCGTGTCGAAGTAAGACCTTGTGCTCATTGTGCCGTCGCCCTCTTGAAAGTGTTCGGCGGCGAGACACGGAGGCAGCGGCACCTCGGAGAAGTGAAGGCAGCAGACGCAACACAATCTGCCATGTTTTCAGTGCTTTGATAGAAAGTCACATATTACACCATGTTTCTATAAGGAACTTTCTTTCAAGGACTAACACTGACAGAACACAGTTTCTGAGGACTTTCTTTTAGGATGATTGTTCTTATTGAAGAAGAGAGAGAGAGAGGGAGAGAGAGAGAGAGAGAGAGAGAGAGAGAGAGAGAGCGAGAGAGAGAGCGAGAGAGAGAGGGGAAAAAGGTTTTTGTGGAGAGACCAACCCAATTAAAATGCTGCTTTTAATAGCCTCCTTCAATTGACTTTTAATGTTCCCCGTGGTCTCGTTAATAAATTTACTGCATTTAGTCACAAACTGCCAACTTGGATTTCCATAGCATAAGAAAGAAAGGAGTGTTCTTTAAAGAGATGAGGAGGCAGATGAAAGAAGACAAAAGACAAAGCACAAAGGATAAAAAAACCGAAAAAAAACCCATCAGATTCAGGGAGTCAGATGTCAGATGCCAGATACGACTTAAATCTTGAAGGCGGTGAAAACACAAAGTTTCTCCCATATTAATTGTTTGATAACACATTTTCTTTAAGGAGGCTATTCTCTCTCCACTTCCCCTAGTGGACTGTGTGGGTGTTCCGTGGATGCAGGAGGTGTTTCTAGTTAAAAACGACCAATGTTTATGGCAGAGAGAGGGCGCTATTTATCCCTTAAGGCTGATTAAAGGCCTCGTATTGATTCTACTTCCTGGTCCAGCTGACATCACTGTGGTGGTCAGAGTGTGCTCAAGAGTGTGTTGATGGAAGTGGGTGCCATGTTGGTTTACTTGTGTAGATTGACTCCGCTTAGAGCAGGGCTGTCAAATAAAGGGCCCACGGGCCAAAACCGGCCGGTCAGTCATGTCTCTGCAGTGTAAACACGACAGAAAAGACAAAGTTTCAGTAAAAGTAGTACCAAGCAAACTACTCACGTTCAACCTAGTTTCATGACGTGAACATTTGCTCAATGTACGTTTACCTTTTTTTGCACTCAATGGAAATAAAATGGGAGTTATCATTTATAGGTTACTATGACATGCTTGTCATTACTGGTCCGGCTCGCTTCACATCAAACTGGGGCGTATGAGTCCCCTGAAGTGAAATTTCATGGTTGTACACCCCTGCCCTAAAGGATACCATATCATATACTGTATAATGTTTAGACACTATGTCTTATTTTACTTCAAAGCTCAGTGCACTCCCTGTATCCTGCTCTTTCCATACATCCATTGGTTTGATATGTGAAGAGGTGGGCCACCTCCTACATCAATTGGGAGCAGTTGACCAATCGCAGGAGACCAGGTTTGTTAGCCGATAAGAGCAGTCTAGGCTTCTCCCAGAGGGAGGGGCAGGAGCTACAGAGAGAGAGACAGCAGGAGCTGGAGCAGTGGACAGCTGAACATCTACCTGCTCTGACTGTGACACAAATGATAATAAATGAGTCCAAACGTGACTGAGACAGGTCCTGTTTAAAAAAACATGGCTATCATAAGTGTTTTTTTTCTCCTCAATAATGATCCAATTAATCTCATCACTTCCTGGATATCGCACTGCTTAGACAAGTAGTTAGCTGAGGCACTGGGAGGAGACTAATCCTGCAGCTCTAATAGGGAGCAGACTTACAAGCATGTCAGTGAGTGATTGATGGCTGCTTATAGAAACCCAGTCCATTACTCCCTGTACAGTTTTGGGGCTGCACACTTGGTAAGTGCTGATCCCTACAAGGCTGCCCCCGCTGGGAGAACAGTGTTTGACAAATGCACGCATGCGCACACACAAAAAGCCCTGCCTGACACTCGGCACGCTGCCTTGATTAATTCCTCATCAAGCTGCAATAAAGTTTAATTAACTGATGAAGTTGATCCACCATTCTCCTCTAATCTGCTCTTTTTTATGCCCCTCATCCTTGCAGCTGGAGGGTGGAATGGCTGCAGCAATACTCAGGGTGTCAGTTTCTCGTTAAAACCCCCCCATCTGCACTCATTTTACGGCCAAAGGTGAACTTGTTTTAGCGGCGTTACAGCTGCAACACAGCCAAAGTAAAAACCAGGAGACTTAAAAAAAAAAAAAAAATATTGTCCGAATTTATTAGCAGATTATTGATTTCCTTACAATCATGTCGCCGCTCGGAGTCAGTCAACAGAACCCCCCGCGGCTTTACTGTATCGTGCTTAAATAACAACGGCCCCTGTAAATAATGAATCATTTTAATGAATAAGTCATGCTTTTGTCTGTATGTTTTTGTGGGAAAAATATTAAATGTTGTTTATAATCCGCCGCAGGGTCAAACACAGTTGATGCAAAACACGGCGTTGACCGGTTGTTATAATTTGCATGTTTGTGTGATAGCTTACTGGAGCCAGTTTCTTCTCCAGCCCATGAGAATGTGAAGCAAAGAGGGGAGGAAGTGAGAAGTGGTGTTTGAGATGGTGTCGGGCCGCCTCCTCAATCCCCACCAAAAATAAATAAAAATAAAAAATAACACCACGGTGTAGGCTGTCCTGATGTTTTGCTTGTTTATGAGTCATTCATGTTGACAACCATTATGCACCCGTCACATTTCATATCTCAGCGATGCGACGCCACGGGACTGCAACACATCTCCCTTTGGTGAACATGTCTGCCAGGGGTCCGCTGGCAGGTGGGAGAGGAGAGCACCTCCGTCCGTGAGTCGCATGGTCCTCTCAGTGTGTATTGTGTGTGTGTGTGTGTGTGTGTGTGTGTGTGTGTGTACACGTGGCGAGCAGATATCACGCTCTCGCTGCAGAAGCAAAACGTCTTAATGCGGCAGGGGCGAAGCGGACCGTGCGGCTCACCTTATCTTTTAATTACCTCTGACAGTCTTCTCCCTTTTTAAGCAAAGCCTGGTTAATGAAATTACAGATGTAATGGAATAATTATGAAAGAGAAGACGATTTCTCCCCTGAACAGCATGTGGCCTATCATGTGAGTTACGCAGTAATTCATCCGTGCACCCACAATTACAGGCAAACAAACATGCAGACATGCTTGCATGTGAATTTCTAACCAATCAGAGAATGGCTTTAGCATGACTATGGTTTAGCCGGAGACAAAATGTCAGTCTCGTATTCTAGAGGAAACACATGATACTTTAACTTCCTGATATCCAAAACAATTTGATGACATTACAGACTGTGATAAAAACCACAGAATATTAGCTTTCGGGTTGAGCACAGTGGAGCCTGAACATTCCATTTCATTTTGTGCCTCTGAAAAAAAAGTTTTGAAAAAAACAGAGAAGCTGAAAGCAGGGGTGGATCTAAGGATGGGGCGAGGGAGGCGATGGCTCCACCTGACATCTGGTTGGCCTCTGAGGTGCCCATTTACTACTTCGCACACAGCACCTGGTGAATTTTGATGATCACTATTTGGATGTCACTAAATCCTACACACAATGACATAAAGATTTTATATTGGCTACTCCTATTCGAAAACCACATGGAAATGTTTTGAAAAAAAATTTAATGACATCACATCTTTGCTTGAAGCCACGGAGTCATGGTTTAACTGTATTCCTGACTGAATCAGGGACTGTACATATATAATGTAAACATGTTCATGCATAATTGGCCCCTCAGTGTAAAGTGTGGCCCCCTCATGGCCCCTGATGTACAAGAATGTGCCATGACCTGAACTTTCATCCCTCATCAAGATTAGTCATTGCAAGCCAAACAAATCACATCATGTAAATGCACAACAACATGGTGCTTACTCACACTGTATCATTGTCTGCACCACTGTTATAAATATGATAAACATAAACATAATACAGACAGAACTTATATAAAAATGCTTGTTCAAAACAAAACAGAACAACTCTGTCAATATTTGTTGTCTCTCCTCAGATACTCACTCACGTTCCCTCCATTATCACTGCCAAACATGTACATTCCATTATGATCATGATGGATGACAAAGTCAAACATTAGCAAACACATTAACATCACCATGGCAACACTGTCACTAACTGCATATTCTTTCCTTTGCGCACACACACACACACACACACACACACACACCCAGGTGGGCAAAGCAACAGACAGATGTGGAGAATCAGCTCAGCTACAATGATTTACAAGTGTAAGCAGCAGCATTTACAGTTTTTAATATTCTCCTTTTAGATTGTAATAAATATTTCAGAGGATTGTTTAAAGTGATAGTGTACAGAATTTTTCTAAAAGATGAAAGAAAAAAATACTTCACTTCCTGCTTACAGTATATATTCCCCATCTTCTTACTACAGTGTCGTTTGTATCGTACATTGTGCACACACCAAGTCCTAATGGTATTGTTGGGAAGTGATTACAAACACAGACAGGAAAATCCTGCATACTGCATCTTTTATCTTTTTACACAACAAAAAGGGTAAGAATATCTTAGTTTTTATCTTCTTTGCAGATACTTATAATATGATAGACCACCTCACATGACTTCTAATAAGTCCCTGGGAGCCCAATGTAACGTGTGAGTCCTCACAGTCATTCTAATGTACAGTAGATATGAAGAGCACAGTCCTGCACTATGAAGTCTTTACTTCCTGTCAGGGCGCGTCTCTAAAGCCCAGAGACACCGGTTCAAAGACTGTGTCGGATCCTCAGCCGCATGCTAGTCAACTTTTACAACATGTTCTGAATCATCGAACAAGTTTGACACGCACCCCCCCCCACCTCACCCACTCCGCAGACGCCGCCTCAGAGCACGTCTGCCGTGGCGAGGTGTAAGCCAGCAGCTCGGCTTATTTCAAAAAGCGGGTCTGTCGGCGAAAGTGCCTAATTATCTGTGAAGCTGGCTTGGAATTGTTTCCATTGCTGGGAGACTGTATCTATCAAGGAGCAGCTTCATGAAAGACCTGAAGTTCATAAATCATCCAGTCAGCCCAGGCAGCTATCGCAGGGAGGGAAGGTGCCGCCTCTACAGGGATACAACGCCCAAACACTCAATTTAGAAAGGTACAGCCTGGTGACATGTTCTTGTAGTATCAATGCATATATAGCTGATTCCGCAGAGGGCGCGTGGTCACAATATAAATACACCTTTCTTCCGATTGACCCCATCAAAGGTGCAGTGTGTAGGATTTAATTTTTGTCACTTCTGAAATTACAAAACAATAATACTGACGTTTTCATGAATTTAGAATCACCTAAATGTTTTATTTTCTTCCCATTACCCTTAAATGAACCCATAAATGTATACTTACATGAGGAGCGGGTCCTCTCTACGGGGGCCGCCATGTTTTTACAGTAGCCCAGAGTGGACATACTAGGCATCTTTCGAGTTTTAATGACAAGTGAAGTCTACCATAGGTTCTCCCGCATGTTCAGAATGCAACTTCACCTCTAGATATCACCAAATCTTACACACTGCACCTTTAATCATCTGATTTCTGAGCATGTAAGTGACAAAAGCTGATCTGGTTCCTTTCAAAAGTCACTGCTTTTTCCTCCTCCCCCCTAGGATGACATTTACTGTCCATCCGCACTCTTTCTTTGGCTCCATCTTTGGCTGGACTCTGACATATTCCATCACGGCAGGTCAACACATATCTGCAATTTCGTTCTGTCTTGCTCAAAGAAATCAATTTGGGGTTTGGGGTGATTCTCCTGTCTGTCCACTTGTGACAGCTGGTGAGCAGTCTAGGTGAGTCGACCTTCATCTCTGTCCTCTGCCCCCCCCCCCCCCCCCCCCCCCCCCGCGAGCCAGTACCATGCGTCCCCTGGAGCTAATACTGGAGAGTCGGGCTCTGGTTAAATAAGATCAAATATAATCAAGCCAGTGTTTGGGGAGAAGGTGAAATTACCTCGGTGAGAAATGGAAAAGAGAAAAAAAGAGAGAGCTCAGGTGGAGCTGAGGACATATGCTGGAAAACAGGGAACATATGCTCTGATAGACCCTTAATCCTTGGGAGCAGGATTACACACATTTAACATGAGAGGAGCACATGTGGTGACACACTCTCTGTGATTGTCTTCAGTTCAGGGCGACGAAACCAGAAGTCATTTTAAAATGTAATGTTAAATACGTCGTCACCAACATTGTTCGTTCTCGGCCCACAGTGAGAAGAGGAGCTGCTGTTTCCAAAGGGTTCCAGAGAACTGGCGTCTCTGTAATAATGGGATTGTTGTCTCATACATATGAAATCCCTTCTTATTCTGCCGAGATCAGTTCCACCGTGTTTTCTCTCTCTTGTTCGAGCTTGTCGTGTAATTATCTGACAAGTTTGTTTACTAATCTCCTAAAAGGTGTCACGCACGTCTCAACTCGCAAACGGAGAATTGCAATTTGAACGCACTTATGCAGAATTATGTCATATTCTCAGAATCGTGGCATTGCGCTGTTTTCAATTTGTAGTTGTTTGTTTATTTGGTTAATGGATATAATTGAATTCTTGAGACACGATTGACATAGAGGAACATATGTGTATATGTAGATGTATGTATATGTAAATATATATATATATATATATACATACATTTATACATAAATAGTTCTTCAATGGATAAAACAACATCCGTTCTCCAAGTGTAATAATTATACATTGATATATTCCAGTGAGATCTCGTTCACAAACAAACAAACAAACAAACAAACAAACAAACAAACAAACAAACCGGCAAACTAATAGCAGAGACAATGTCTGTACCATTTTTGTAGAGTATAAGTGGTAAATATCTTTCAGTAAATATTTGCTTAGTTGATGTTTTTAAATTTTGTTTGTTTTTTAACCTTAGAAAACTGCGGCAGCTTGTCAAATAGTCCGACAAGTGGAGGAAAAGTAAATTAAATGCTATGACAAACTTGTTTCTTTGTCTGTCATCGTCTTTGTGTTTTGGTCCGTAATCATCCGAATAAAAAAAGATGATACAACTCCATCATGTGTGGAGCAACGCTCGGTGTTATATTTGTTTTTGTGGTTTTTTAGCAATCTTCCATTTCAAAATGTCAAAAGGAAAACAAACGTCCAATTATTTCCCCTCAAGCTTGGTCTTTCATATGTTAATTAACAAATTCTCTTATCGACGCAGCGTAGCTTATTGGAAAAAGGTCTTCAAACCTTTGAGTTCCTAATGAACCGGCTTCAAACTACATGCATGAAAGCGAGTGCACGCGGAGCGAGGAGGTCAATCTGCCGTCTGTGCCGCCACGGCTGTTAAGTGAGGAGGAGAAGAGGGTGTTGGAGGTGGGTCGGAAGTTCAACTGGGTTTGGGGGCAGTTCGATGCATCATACCGTGGTCTGAAGCACCGAGCGACCTGATAGGCCGAGAAAAAACGGAGCAAAGCAGGAGGTCTGAGGTTTGACTCCTAGCCAACTGAAACATTTTACACAATCTATCTTTTCTGTCCTTCGTTGCGTCTTTCAAAACAAAGACCAGGAATGTAAACAACTGTTACCCGAATCTCCCTTTAGTGCACATGCATGCACTCCACCTACAAAGACACTGTCTTTACCAGGTGGCTCGCTCACCATGCTCCTCTCATCCATTTTTCTATTTTGGCGTGACCTCCACAACTAACATTCCGTTTCCACTGAATCAGACTCAAATAAAAATAACACAGTGGTTATGAAAAGAATGTGACCTGCGATACAACACTGCAGCCTCCGTACTGCAGATCTGTCTATAGAAGCCAGGCTGCTGCTGCACTGTGGGCTTTGCCAATAACATTCTACACAAGAGTGAAGTGATGGGATCTTACATTTTGGCACAGGCTCCCTGTTACATACAGAACATCCTGCTTTTAGGAAAGTGCTTCACATCAGAATGGTATAACGAAAAAATGTAGCTTTCCTTATAATATATATAATAATAATAATAATAATAATAATAATATATTAACATATATTATTTTCTAAAAATGTAATAGATGCAACATGCATGAAATGAATCTTTATAGAACATCGTCAAATACCAGCATTACTCATTTCAGGTATTTTTGGATTACAAACCAAAACCCATTGCACTTAAAACTACTGACACAGAATTTGTACTTTGTTAAAGGCCACTAACAAGGAGGCTTTACATGTTCATTGTGTCAGACTTAAGAAAACATTTCCAATTCTTCTGACAAAAAATAAATAACTATACCACTACTACTAATGATAATATCAATAATAATCACAAGCAATCAACAACAAGCAACTAATACTAATAATGACGATAATGATAATAGTATTAATACTACTAATAATACTGATAACAATAGTAATCACATCAACATCAATACTAATACTGATAATGATGATAATGATGATGATAATAGTAATAGTATTAATACTACTACTAATAATGTACTACTAATAATATTGGTACTACTGCTACCACTACTACTATAAATGTTTGTATATGTTTATACAATGTTTGATTTCATGTTTACATCTTTTAAACCCATGTAAAGCATCTGAACTTTATTCTCTTCCACTGTGCAGTTTTCTGTGCAGCAAACCAAGTCATCTACCAAAAATAATCACAACATGTAATAAAATACTCAATCAGTTTTTCAACGCCTCTCCAATGTCCACATTTCCTTTGTTTTCAATTATGCTCCGTGTATATTCTTGAAAATGATTTTCGATTCACAGACCCATGTAAAATTATGACATAAAGCCGCACTGAAGAAAAGGATTAGAGGGCCACAAAAGGTTGGAGGTTACTAAGCTTGTTGCCATGGTGACATGACGGAAAATGGAAAGTCACTTACAAGCGATTGTCATAATCATGGCAGCCTGTCACAGGAGAGACATGGTGCCTGGCATTATCTCGGACATTTAAGTCTTTCCAAGGTGGAGAGGGAATATCAAGAGCTTATCCACGGATGCAATTTCCATTATCAAACTTAATTCAGAGTTGAGACTTAGAGCAACAACGCTGCTATCTGCCGCTGCCAACTGAGAGATGCTTAAATCAGACATGTAGGGGAAAAGTCCTATTGGCGGCTGCTAACGTTTGGCTGCTTATAAACAGGAGGAAGAGAAAGAGACACACGTGCGCAAAAATGGACCCGCTTTATTGCCAGTAGCCGAGGTTAAGTGTTTTCGGCAGCATTTTTTCCTTGAAGAGAGCCTGAAGTGCTTGTTTCTAATACTTCCACAGATCTGGGAAACAGCCAAGCTTTAAAATTGCCACCATCAATCAAGAGGTTTTAAGGGATGCAACAAGCAATTTCATGGATGACTCCCCCCCCCCCCCACCATACCCCCCCCCACCAACTTCTCCCACATTATTTCCCCTCAGCCGCGTGTATTATTGTGCTCTGCACCCCCCAATCCCCCCCCCAACTCCCATCCATCCCGTTTTTCTGCTCCTCTCCTATCCAGCAACGTCTCTCAGCACCTCCTCACTTATTCATGTCCGCCGACTTCCCCCGTCTTTTAATGTTAACACGGCTCACACTTATTTTCCTATTCCCACTCTGAGGCAAGTTCATCACAGACGAGGAATACATTAAAACAGATCTGGAACAAGAGGTGTCAAACCTCAGAGGGATGAACCTTGTCCTAGATTTCTTAGATAACGGCCGGAGCTATCGCTGCTCGTCACTATACTTTTAATATATAATTCCACTCTCGTCTCATGGCAGCTCAGGGGTGCCATTTTCATTTCTGAACAATGCCTCGTAGATGGAGAGATTTAGTAGCTGTGGGCGGGGGAGGGAGAGAGAGAGGGAGAAAGAGAGAGAGGGCTAGAGGGGGTTGTGTGATAGTGTATTTATGATACAGAATCAAGCTTCTGTGTTTGCCAGCGAGGTAAGTATCCCTCCGTACAAACAGGTGAGGTGAGATATCATTTCATTCCAGGCAATCACAGCTGAGCAAATGATCGGATGTGATTTGAATAAAGTGAGATGACAGGAGACACAGCTTTGAAAAAAATCAAACCAACAAAAGGAATTGTAAAATAGATAACAATTTAAAAGCAATAGCTGGACACGCAGGATACACGTGTCCCACTTCACATATTCAAATAAAAATAGGATAAAGAGGGAGAATGTTTGATTCCTGCAGCAAATAGGCTTGATTCTTTGTGTTTTTCTCTTGTCTGCTCCTAAAGTCCTATCTTTTCCAAACACAAGGGAGTCTGATGCTTACACCGAGCACCCTGAAGAGAGATGGGATCATTGTCTTTATCCCCGCGTCCAGCTGCTATAGTATGCTTGAGCTGAACGCACTCGGTGCCCGATGGATGCTTTGATACATTGCGGGAGACTGTGAGGCAACAGCTACCTCACACCACAAGTGCGGAGTTTCAAAACACATATATAGGATCTTTTGTGATGTGCCTCTCCATGTGCTGACGACTCATTTTCTTTTGAGGCTGTGGAGATCCACAGCTGAGTGATCCCTGAAGACCACGGCGGGTTTCTCAGTCAGAGCCCACAAAAGCTTTTCTGCCCTAAACCTTATTGACCTGCTGCAGCCACTGGATTCCACCTCACTACGTTTTAACAAACGGAAGATTTAGCAGAGGCGCTAGATCAGGGGTGTCAAACATACAGCCCACGGGCCAGAACCGGGGGGATGATTTTGCAAATTGTAAAAAAAAATGTTTATTTTGGTTCTATTGAGAAAAGACATTTTCATTTCACTAAATTCACAACTGCACTAAAACAAAGGGAAACATTTGAAGTTGTTGTTTATAGGTCATCATGCTATGATTTTACAGGTCCGGCCCACTTGAGATCAATTTTGGCACTATGTGGCCCCTGCATTAACATATATTTTTAGGTTTCCCATGGTGAAATACTCTTTGCTTTGACAGATCAAAATCTTCCTGCAGAACTGGAATAGTATTCAGACATGCACTAAACTCCAGCTAATGTCGTGAAATGATCCAGAGGGGCAGCATGTGAGAATGTACATGTCAAAGTCAGTTGCTGTGGATATTCTCCAGAGTTTCTTCTGACAGAGCTTCAGTAAACACACTGGATAATGGACAAGGGGGCCAACATGAGAATACAGACGGATTATCACAGGGATTCACAGCCAGCAAGTGGGAACATGGACAAGTGACAAGTAACAGGCAGAAAACGGAAAATCACAAAATGTCGGTAAATATCTGCAGTATCACAGGCAAAGGGTCTTGGTTTCATTCGTTCTTTCCACGTTGAGCTGATTATCCAAAATATTGAGTATGAAAATGATCATTATTTATCTGCTTATCAAAGGTGCAGTGTGTAAGATTTGGTGACATCTAAATGTGAAGCTGCATGTTACTTCCATGATCTCACCCTCACCCTTCTGAGCATGCAGGAGAACCTATGGGAGATTTCAGTTGTCATTAAACCTCATGTTTAGTATGTTCACCGTGGGCTACTGTAAAAACATGGCGGCCCCCGTAGAGAGGACCCACTCATGTAAATGTACATTATTGGGCTCATTTAAGGGTAATTGAAACAAAAAACAAAACATTTAGCTGATTATAAATTCATGAAAATGTCAGTATGTAATTGTTTTGTAATATGTTTTAGAAGTGACAGAAATAACCGAAATCTTACAGTGTAACTTTAATGCAATGTCATTTGCACCAAACATGGGTCACACAAGTCAGACGCATTGAATGTCAGAATCAAGTTAGAACTGCAGAACATCCAATCAAAAGCATGGACAGCTAAATCAAAAATAAGTTAAATGAGTCATTATTCATATTGAGATTCTCATCTAGTATATATTAATAGAAGGTTGGTCTTATAATTTTCAATGTGCATGACATAGAAACACATTATCTCCTCAGTGGAACTAGACAATACATATTACTATATTTTGCTGACGTGACAAAGTCAGACTGCATGGAGAATATTTAGCCGTGTGCTTCATTCGTCAAACACCAAACTTTGGAGAAAGTCTGGGCCCCATTTTGTCGACACTATCGCCGTTTCATTGTCTCAAATTGCTCAAGTTCGGAATCTTTCTTCTCGCTTCCACAAGCTGAGTGAACAGACGTCTAACGACCCACCAGCAGCTTCCTCCGCACACACTGCGAGGATTTAAATTTCATCTCCCTCCTCTCTCCTGGATGACATTATAGTGTCACAGGGAAAAGCCTGTTAGGGCCACGGAGCCAGGTGACAAGTCTCGCCAGGGGCCGTCATTATGAAGCCAGCTGAGTCAGTTTTTAACCCAAATACATCATCATAAGCACAGGCAGCGGCACTGACAGACTCCGTTGACTTCTTTTCCCCTTTCTCCAAATTAACTCCCTCACTGATTCAAATCAGAATCAGAATCAACAAAGAGGTGCAGCTACTGTAATTTTCTCCAAAGTCTTTGGGGAGAAGGAGGAGGGGGCTCATCCAGCCCACTCAATTTCAGGGATTTGTCCAGTCGTTCTCACTTGTCACTTATTGTGAGTGCAGCGAGCAACACCTGCTCTGGAATAAATGATTTTTAAGGCAAAAAAAAAAAATTTTAAACTGCCAATGGACATGCTGACAGTGCCGCTGACAGCCGCTCAGGAAGGTGATGACAAGTAGACGGCGAGTGACAGATATTTGTCGTCTCTGCGGAGCTGACCAGGCACTTTCATCCCACTCTCCTCTCTCTCTCTCTCTCTCTCTCTCTCTCTCTCTCTCTCTCTCTCTCTCTCTCTCTCTCTCCCCCCCTCCCCTACCCTGGCCTATAATCACAGGCTACGGCTTGTCGCGCACACACTGTGGGTTCGGCCCGTCCCAAAAAATGATCTCACGATGATCTACCGCCTTTTTAAACTGCAGTTTCCCTGCATCTGTGGCTCCCTTGAATTATGTGCCGCTGTGATCGATTGATGCCCAGCGCGGCTCTGGCTACCGCTGGAAACAGCTCCCTCCCCTGAGATATGGCTGTTTACGCCACCGCCCCCATTCATCATCGCAGGAGTCCACACTGGTCATTTGATATCAGGCAATTGATCATCATCATTAGTGGGAGTGGGCTTTGTAAGTCGAGCGATCGCACGCTTAACTAGATGAGGTATTGACACATTTTAATTGTTTTACTATGAAGAAGCCAATTACATTTACTCTAATGAGGGGAAATTGATTAAGCCGAGCTCTTGGGTTGCACCAACAAGAAATTGAGTGTGAGGTCCTCTGGGTGCACTTGTTTATTTTTGCACCTTCTAATGAGACAATGTCACCTCGCCACTGGCTTTGTTTGCACGCTTTTCATGGCGTAATTGATTTCCCGCATTTGACCTAAATTTCTAACTCCAAATTCTGACTGTCTAGGCTTGGCGAGGACGACTGATCAAACACCGGCTGCAGCAATTTCACAGATTCCATTAGCTTTGTCATTTTTTTATTTCCCATTTACAACCTCACATATTTTGGCGACAATTGGCGACGGGTCAACCTGAACTGTAGCTGATTGTTTTCTGGGCTACTGGTCGCTGCTCCTGGAATTAGAGCAGGCCAGATTCTGCCTCTCCCAAAGTTGTGACCAGGATATGGAAGAAAGGAATTTTGCTGATGTCCCTTTTTGCCCCCCCCCCCTTCAGTTGACTTACTTCTCCCATGCAGGGCGATGATTTCTCCTACCTGTCCACAGATAGCAAACACAAATGGTGCAGTTTTGGTTCCGCCCCCCTGCTGTGCTCTGCTGAAACCTCTAACCTAAGGATGCTGCTTCCACATCAGTGTAATAACTAAACGCTTTGTAGCAGAGTATCCAGACCTCTGTCACTTATACACTGACTCACCAGGAGCGACATGGTACTTGTCAACGAGGAGAACATAGACCTGCAGCCACATTTCCGAGTGTAAACCGCCCCTTAATCATAGTGGTTAGTCATGAGTATTTACATGGGGCAAAATCATCAATTGTCTTCTGTGTTGAGTGTCATCAGTGGTGGCGTCTCGATCCATACAATTTTCATCATGAATATGTAAACTGCAGCTACTTCTCTGCTAAAACATGATCCGCAGGGGCCGAGGCGCTGTGATGGAGACTTGTGTCAAGCCAAGTGAGCTGGAACTGATGGTGCACATAATTAATGGTCTGAAATAGACTGAGAGTTAGTGCTGAGCCGGGATGTTAATTGACTATGATACTTGGGCTGGTGCCTCTCAGCCTGAGGCTCTCACTCTTCTTCCCCCCGCTTTGCTCTATCACTCTGCTTTCGATTTTCGCTGTGTCCTACTTCTTCTTCCACTCCTCGCTTTGCTTACTCCCAATTTTGCCTCCTACTCGATTCCCTCTAACCCCCTTCCCCCGCCCTTTTTTTTCTCAATCTAATTTTCCATGTTTCTTATCCCTTCCTCGTCAGTCTCCTTTTACCTTGAAGGTATCTGAGACTTCAAAAAGCAGCGAGAGAGACATGTGGCACACACCTCCCTCTACAGAAGCAGCCACCTACACAAAGTTTGCGAAGCCAAGGTTGCATCTTTTGGGACAGAGGAGTCTCTGTGATGATAACAGAGCAGTGACACTAATAAGACCTGCATGCGAACACGTGAAGAGGAGCTGCAGGCTTACAATGGCTGCCTACAGAGATTCTGTCTTGGCGTTGCCTATTTAGCATCTTCTTCCATAATTCATCTTCTCAGATGTATGACCTGTGCAACTCTGGGGTGAGAATGTGGAACAAGACTGTATACTTTGATAAATATGCAAACCAACAAGGTCAAAAATAAGCTGAATTCAGCGGTTTCTTCAACCCCTTTTCCAATTTTCCCCCTTTTCTCTTTTCATGGTCACATTTTGTATCATGCAGTTTGCATCTGTTACAACCACTGATGTGGAGACATTTTAAAACCAGACTCCTCAAACTCTAAAAGTGAAATTAGATAATGTATTCAATTTGAAGGTGACAAACTGAAGTGGATGTTCAGAACTACCATGTAACATGAGGGTTTACGATATTCATCAAAACTGTCCTCCATTGAATTTGTCCTGGCACAGTTTCGTAATGAAATGATATCTTTAAAAAAGCTTTTTCTGAATAATGTACGGTATCTTTAATTTGGTGTTTTCATCTCTGTGCTGCATCCTTGAGGTATTTACATGTTTTTATGTATACTTGCATTATGTTGTATAGCAGGCGTGAGTGTTGAGTTCTACCTTTTTACTGTAGCTATATAAATTGGATTCTAGAATTCACATTTTTCATTTAATTTATTTAATTCTATTCTCTCAACTTCTTTGCTCTTGGTCTAAAATGTATTTATTCCCACTTCCCACTATTATTAATAGCCGGAGGTACTTTGAATGGAATTCAACCCATTTGCCCCTTAATTCATGAATCTTATTGAACCCTGCTAGTCTAAATTCTGAATTCTTCTTACAATATTTGTTTCTAATCCATTGCATTTATAATTTACCTATATTATTCAGATTTATATTTAGTTTATCTCCATTGCAAATGATTCAGACAGTCTTTACATTCTCTGACCTTCGCTTCTGTTGAGTGCATGGTACAAATTGTTAGGTGCATTGATGAGGGGTTAGGGGATGCAGTTGTTTTTTTAAATTATTATTCTTATGTAAATGACTTTGTGATACAACTCAATATACCATTTCACAAGTGTGACTGACTGATTGTCATCCATAAAGTTTGTGCCATCCAAACAGACTGACAGACCAAACAATGTTATTATAATAGTCCACACGATGGACTAAACAAGATGAGATGAGGCTCAGACCAATAGAACCTGCTGACATGAACAAACAGACCACAAAACCTGCTGACACTTTTCCAAGTGATTACAAAACCTACTACCATTGAAAATCAGCATATAAAAATAAATGTGCTGTAACTAAAGGTATTAGTTGTGTGAGGAGGAAGTTATTAATGTGATGGAACCGACGTCCATGTGCGAGGCTCCACTTGCTTGAACAATCCAGCAGCAGCTCTGAAATAGAGTGAGTCTGGATTTTTCGTCCTTTCACCGATTGCTTATTAGGTGCCAAATGGGAGATTTCTTTTTTACATTTGGGTGATATACACATTCATTCCAGTGATAACAGGGCAATTCCAGCTGCCATCACCACCACACCCAAACAGAAAATACAGCCCGGCTGCAGCAGTTCAGTTTTGATAATAGAAAATCAGACACTGCCAAAGCGTCTCAACCACCATTAATCTCCGACCCAAGTGCCTAACTCACGGCGAGCGAGTGCAGAGGAGAAGATAGAGAGAGGAGAGACTAGAGTGAATTAGAGAGTGAAAGAGGACGGTTGATCAAAGGAGGGCTGGAGGGATGAAAACCTTGATAACAGGGTGGAGAGGTGGTGTGAAAGGTGCAGAATCCGTGGCCCTGGGTTGGAGGTGATGGGGAAAAGGTATTTTGGTGTTGGAGTGAAGACTAGGGGGGGCCAGGTCTTCAGGGACCTGCCTGGACTGAAGGAATGAGGTTGGCTCCGTCACTCCATCACAGATTACATCGTGTCCAGATGTCTGGTTGTTCACATGCAGATAGCAATCACACTCACCCCAATACCTCCCCCATCACAACCATTTATCTCTGGAGCACAGATGCCTGCTTCCCGGCTACACATGTTGTCTCGCTGATGTTCCCTGGGACATCACACTGTCATGCGGGTCTCACCTGTCACTGCACATGAGCGTTACCTCGCATATTACAGGGCCAGCTTCTTTTTCTGCGTGGGCAACGGAAACGGAGAGGCGGGGCCGGAGCGGGGAGGGAGCGCCATCGATTTGTTGCAAGTGAAGGACGGGCCGGGGGCTGGAGCCCTGAGGTTGGCTGTCAGGTTTTAAAGGCTGCCGGAGTTGGGAGACAGCTCGGCGTACTGAGGCATTTATCATCAGCAAGGTAACCGGCTTCTCTGAAAGCAACTCAGGCGAAAAATGAACAGCTGCCACGACTGCGCTCACAAACACACCACCATTCTTTCTGCCGCTCACCAGACACAGTTCCCAGCAACGGGAAACAAGTCAGACATATTGTCATTCAAATACATAGACAGGACTGAATGGCACACTGGAATGGAGGAGGGCCTCTAAATGGTGTTACATAAGCCAGTGCAGAGTTCTCTGCCATTCTCAGCCCTAAATCTATACAATAACTAGAAACATAATTCTCTTATCAATATTATATGGATGTAAAAACATAGAAAATGGCCAAGCAGTAGTTTAGGAGCATCTTCTAACCTGCATATCTTTCTTTACCTTCTATACACCACATCCATTAATTGGGTGGGTGGTACAGGTGATGCATGGAATACTGACTGCAGTCATGTGGTTTCCATGTGGATTCACTTTTCCTAAAAGGTACAGTCTGTGGAAGTTCATGGAATGTCATGCAGTGTAGACATATATTTGCAGCCGAGTAACTCGCATCACCCCTCCCCATTATGCATGTCTTAAATTATTATGTCATGTCATCGTCTACCTCTTATCCAGGATTCTGAGTCAGGGGGTATTTCCACTAGTACGCATAGGGGTATCAGTGTCAGGGCCAGAGACACTGCAACAGGGCCCAAGTGGGATTTGAACCAGTGACCTTTGCTTCCAGAGGCAAGCAAAGTGCTCTAACCGCTGAGACACTGCCGCCCCCTAAATTATTCTAAAACCTCAAAAAGGGTCAGTTTGTCCATTATCAGCTACTGTAACAGCATGAGGATGCAACATGATTGGCTCACTCTTAAGAAAACAACAATGAATACAACATTATGATTTGATTTTCTTTGTCAATGCATTTCTTTTTATTATTATTTAAAAGCTGTCCCTTAAAACTTTTAAATGCACATATGCATTCTACTAATCAGTGTTAATAACGTCTGTCTATTAAAATAGATGCAGAAGGAGCAGCAGTGATTGAGCCTTTGTTATAAAACAGACGGCAAGAGCCAACCATGTAACTCCCGTCTTATTCAAAGAGTCTGCAGAGTAGTGACTATGAATAACTCGGAGGAGCACATACAGCACTTGAAGAAGTGTAGATACAGTGTCACCAACAGAATGGAATATATGCACGTTGTTCTTGTTTTATGATTAAAAATACTCCTCTCCTATCTCGGTGTCATGTTTTCATTCAGCATCTCGGTGCTGTAGTACCCTCTCCTACATCTCTTGGAGGAAGGTTTCATTATTACAAGAGACACATGAACCGCGGTGAGTATGTATTACACATCGAGCTGCCTCCTGCACAGCAATGGCTCTTGTGGTCTTCAGTAGGAGAGCATTAGCGATGTATGTACATCTAATCAATCAGGTGCTGGAAACCAGTGGCCTATTCCATTACCCCAGTAGAACAGGGTGTGTGTGTGTGTGTGTGTGTGTGTGTGTGTGTGTGTGTGTACGTGTTTGTGTGTGAATCCATTAAAGTCCCTTTGCAAGACATTAATAGGCACCACTGCATAGCCACTGTACACGTTTAATGAAAAATGGTCATTTCATGTCTCCGGCGCCTGCTTTGCCTGAGCGATATCACATTAATTGGAGGTTCTCTTGTTATTTGACGTCTGTGCTCTCTCTCTTCCTCTCTCTCTCTCTCCCTCTCTCTCTCTCTGTCCAACCCTTGGTTTCTGTATCTCTGACTCTCTGTATTGAAGCTCACACAGATTGTGGGCCTGTTTCCCTGTGCAGCTCAGTGTTGGGGAGGGCAGCAGATTAAAAATCTTTCCCCTGGGTGCGCTCACCAGGCTGTTCAGCGCCGCTTGCCAAGGGAGATTCACTACATACATTCTCCTTTATGGCCCTTTCCTTATTCATCATAACACAGCTTCAATTTTATTAACTTCTCCAGCCAAGCATACATCTCTGCCTGTGCCATCACTCTTTCTTTCTTTCTTTCTTTTTCTATATCCATGTAGCAGGAGCAGTCACTCGCTCACATGTACACACACTTAACAATGGGAACGGCTGAGTACATGGACACATTTCTTTCCATCCGCACTGGTCGTCATCTTCCTGTTGGGTAAGTGTCACCCAGCTGCGACTATAGCCTGCAGACTGTCTCAGGCCCAGCTGGCCTCCTGCACATATTATGCTGAACAAGGACAACAGATCGGGGGACGACCTCTGAACTCCCACGAACAAACACTGGAAGGAACTGAGAGATAATGAAAACGGAGCAGAGCGATGAAATATTAAAGTCGGAACACGACTAAACTCAGATTCGAGCAATGTCAACACTAAAGTAAAAAAAACATCGCCAATAGTCGTGTGAATGTTTCAACCATGCATACATTAGTAGGTTTATTTCTTATGTATGACTAAAACTAAATTGTAGAATCAGAAGCTTTATTTGTGGTTCAACCGTCCCTGACACTATGCATACTAATGCAAATGCTTCAGCTCATGCGACAAGTGGACATCTGTTAAAGTGCATGTAGCATAATGAAAAACAACAAAGCTTTTTGGGGGATATCAATTATATATATCTCCTCTTGCATCCATCCAATAGAGCTCTTATGTGTTATCTCTACAGCAGCACAAATCCAAATGATACATTTACTATGAAATACACTTTTTATGTTACTTTCATTTTGCCCTCTCTCTTAGTTACAAAAGTTCTGTATGAGTCACTACAAAAAATGTAAAAAAAAAAAGTCAGAGATACACAGAAAAGACAAAGTGAGAGAGTCCTCTGAAGTTTTGAACATATTCAGGTATAATATAGAACGAAGGGAAAGCGCACACAGCAAGTCATCTTGCCATGTTTGCGCCCTTTATAGCTACAACACTGAATTATTCAGCATTGTAACATTATAGTGAAAAAGAAATAGCCGAGTGTAAGTGATGCCAAGTGTGATACAAGCGGATGAAGAGGAAGCACGAGTGGGTGTGTATGTGTATGTGCGTGTCAGATCTGTGTATTGTAGAACAGGGATGGCACAGTACGAGAGTCGGTGTCTTTAGTTGGTGACAGAGGAAACGGGAAACAATATTCACCAGGAGCTCTAAGGTGCCAAATGGTGGCGTTTTCTATCCCATATTCTAACTCCCAGAGACAATGTGGATGATGTGCTAGCCTCTGTGTGATTACATGAAAAAAACACTTAAATGTTTCCTATGAATTATTCATGTTTGGAGATTTAGGGGTGTGCATAAAAATGGGCTTCATATCACACGTGAATGTATGTAGCTCATGTATGTATGCATGTGTGCTCCTCATCTCCATTAGATGAATTCTCACACCTCACTTTGTTAAAATGCAGTTCCCTTTCATAATGAGTGAAATGTCCGTTATTGTTGGTTAAAGGAACAATGCATCACTCGGCCAGCCTCCACTGGCTTACACAGTCCAATGTGGATAAAAGAAACTAATTTTTGAGTCAGACAAAGACATTGTATTGTATCAATATTTGCCAATACATCTCTTTAGTCTAAATCTCATACAGTTGACCTTTAAGAAAGCAGACATGTGAAAAATATCATATCTTAAAATCCGTCTTGTTTACCTGTTTAGGTGCAGCTTTTCAAACCAACAGCAGATTGCTGTTGCTCTTGATGAGTGTGACCAGTGTGTGTCAGGCCAACCTCCTTCTACAGAGGTCTCTGTGTGTTTGCTGTAATGAAGTTAAGACTGATTTCTTGTGTAAGTCGGTATAGTTTTCCTGAACTTACACCACATAAGAGCGGTCTTCTCTTTCCATGATCTTGACTGCCAGAGTTTGATTTGCACAACAAAACATTCCGCATAATGGCGACAGATAAACATATGGGGTGGAGTGGAGAAGAGGGTGTATTGAGCAGTAAATATAGTTGTTCAACATAAATACGCTGCACTGTGCCGAGAGCACAAAAAGCACAGTAACCCCCAATCTGCTAAGTCACAGTAACAAAAGTGTTCGTCTCCAAGCAAAATATCACACGGCAGGAACATGACATGGAGCAGCACCTGAAAAGAAGCATGCCAAGTATCACACTCAGCTCCTCATCATAGATTCAAGAGTGGCCCACAGATATCCTACTCCCAAAAAACACAACTATAACACTGCACAGACGCATTCATCATCAAGGTGCTGCCTAGATCATAATGAGAAAAGCTACAACTGTCGCCTTCGCTTGGTCCCGGCCTCGCCGTATGTTGTGACTGCTGTCGACGACTCGCTGTTTAAAGAAGAGCCAATTTACTCCCCCAGAAGGACGGACCACTTGTGACACTTGGCAATGGAGCATCAGACGATTGGTGCTGCTGTTCACAGCACACACAGACACAGATCGCATGTCTACACACACACACACACACACACACACACACACACACATACATACACACACAACCATCAAGGAGAATAGTGGATTAGTTGGTCACCACTGAAGCTTTGATAGGCTAAGCAGGCTGATTTACAGCTGCTACATTCTAATGTGTAATGATCTTTCCTGATCCTGGTATCACCTCTCCCACCCACCTACTACATTCCCATTATTCCATGTTAACACACACACACACACACACACACACACACACACACACACACACAAACACACAGATACACACCGACAAAATTGTCGTGTTTCACTACACCACTGTACCAATTCTCCAAATGAATACTTCCATTGTTGCTCTCCTCTGATACTGCACTGTTTTGAATGACACCCACAATATTTACTGTGCAGCCAGGAATTAGTCTCTCAACACTAGTCAAACGAACAGGCTTATTTTCTTATTTTTTGGAGAATGATCGGTTTTCAGCATAAAAACAGGGGCTTCAAGGGAACCCAAGTACAGTGCATTTGAGTGATTTCCCAATTTTCTGCATTGTACTGACATGAGAGCTCATCTACTCAGCAAGGAAGAGACAATTACATTCGATTCATTTTGCACATTGGAAATTGTGGAACAAATTAGAAGTATTTCAGCAGAGGCACAATTGGTGTGCACAACAGAGCATCTGTCGCCTGCATGAGCACAGTTTATCTCTGCTATCTGCAAAACTGTACACATGAAATGGGAGATGTGGCATCATCATCATTATAACCATCATCTCATCTCCCTATGACCTATTACAGACTAAGGAGTTGGGCTATATTGACTCACTTTGGGAACGACAGCGACGCATGACTCGTAAAGAACAACAAATGAATGCATCTGCACTCCCAAATGTGCTCATGTGAACATGTCCCGCTGTGCCCATTGTCAGGCGTGCAGAAGAGTGAGCAGTGACGTTGGTGCAACGCCCTGATGGAAGGGTCATGAGGCTAAAATGAGCATAGCATCCAGTGGAGAGGGCTGTGTGAATAATAAAATGGGAGGGTCGTGCCAGTCCTGCTGCTGCGTGCAAGTCTAATAAAATGCTTCCATTAGCCGAGCCATCCAGGTGTAACGCGGCCATGAAGGCTGGATATCCAAGCAGAGGGGAAACGCTGGAGCCTTGTTATGGGGCCTGCAAATCCAAGTCCGCTCCACCAAACATTAATCCATGTGATGGCTCAATAGACGCTTTATGTCCATGTGTGTGTGTGTGTGTGTGTGTGTGTGTGTGTGTGTGTGTGTGTGTGTGTGTGAGCGCGCATGGCTATGTGAAGGAGGCGAGTACAGTATGTGTGTGGCGCACTTGATTTGCACACAGACAGGCATCGCTGTCAGTGGGTGCTGCAGGGAGGCCTGCACACGCATGTGCTCCAATTTCCATACTTAGCTATAGGGCACTTTCTGATGTGATGTAATCACTTCATCATGCTAAAGGAAATTGGATTTAATTTCCCCTTTTCAGCCCTTGCACGTTGCTTCACCCTCACCCTCACAGCTGCATGGGAGGATAAAACTGACAGTAAACGATTCCTTGCTGACTGCCCCTCATCCAGCCCATAAACACTGATCTTATTTGTAGAGGCGGTAAAATTGTATAATTAAAAACAATATTTCACTACAGGTCGTTATCGTTGCCGCTAATTAAGCTGAGTTGACAGAGCAAGGTGTGTGTGGTGAGGTGGCAGTTACAGGAGATATACTGCTTTGTAGTCATTACGCTGACAATGTGGAGGGCATGTAGGAGTCACTTATCGTATTTGTGGCTGGCAGAGGAGGCTGCTTAAAGAATCAGCAGGAAGTGAAGGACAGACTTAATGCTGCCTAGAGTTATATAAGATAAGAGATGCGCCTGCTTCAGATGATGGAGCGGTCATTAACCCACCTGCTTCCATGTGCCCTTTACTTTGGCATGCCTGTCAAAGCACACACCATCTATAGAGCGGTATAGAGGTAAAAGATGTGATCTGCATGGACGAGAGAGGAAGAAGTAGTCAGGGTGGAAACGGTAGCGGTCCATTGCACTAACAATCAAAAGCTATGTGCCAAATCAGGAATCACACACACAAACACACACACACAACTGGACCAGATGAATGCACTGTTAAAATCAGCCGGGCCATTTCCAGGAAATGGAGGCTTCACTGGGTGGATTCTACATCTCAATACATCCCATGATTCATTGCTGCTTCATTGGAAAAACGTTTTCTGTGGAAATTAGTTTTACATTTTTTTTCAGTTTTTATTGAACTTGACTCATGTAATGCTGATTTCTTGGGTAACCGAGTTCTAACATTAATTGTGTCTAAATTGAGACAGTTTACCTCTCTATATAAAGATCGTCTTGTGTCTTGTGTCATTTGCGGCAACACTTCATTTAGTTAGTTCATTAGTTTGCAAAAACTTACAATGAATATGCACCTATCTGGACCAATTCAAAGGAGAGTACACACAGTGGCCTGTTTTGACGTACCCATTTCACAGAGAACATAACTAAGCCTTTAATCTGCCATTGGAAGATAGAGAAACCTTCTTTCCACCTTAAATTGTTCGCTACCCCCAAAACAATTCCCTCTGTAAACCCCACAACACATGTAACTCTGCAGAGAGCAGTATAGTAGTTTAACCAGGCCGTAAAAAACAACAGGCTCTCAAACCTGCAGCCTTCAATGAGAAGCTGGGAGCGCAATTTTGTAAATCGATACAGCAGATCAAAGTGCTGCCATGTTCTAATGGCTGCCACCCCCCCACCAGCCTCTCCTGTGGAAGAGCCCCATCAGCTGGGTTTGTCTCAGAAGAGCCGCGACAGGCTGATTAATCTTCTAATAGTTCCACTGAAAGATGAAGACGGATAGTGAAGGCGGGGAGGAAGCTGCGGCTTGGTTACAGTATCACGCTGTATGTTCCAGTGAAAAGAAAGAAGACAGGCGTCATGAGGAGGGCTGATGAGAATGACTCCTCTTTGTCTTTGTTGTGAATCTTACACATTCTGGCCTTTGAGAAGAAAAGGCTCCTCGGTAAGATGGCTGTCTCACTGCGGCGCCGTCTCCTGCCCTCCTGTCTATCTTTGACAAACTCTTCAGTCTGCCTGACAGCATGATAATAACCAACAGATTCCATAAATATGTGGAAGAAAGATCGGCAAGCCAGATCAAAAGGGAAGTTAGTGACAATTCCAAGTGTGACACGTCCGTGTTGGAGAAGTTGGAATGAACGAAATGCGAGACTGAGCCGCCGCATGAGTTCAATGTGTTTGTACACAATGGATCTAATGGGTGTTTAATCCTTTTTACATTTTAACATTTACCTGAGCAAAGCAAAACACGCCTTCTTCTTTTCCACAAGAGGAAAAAAGAATCACAGTGAGCGCTGTCCTCTCGGATTAAAATGGCTGATTTCACCATGGAAAAAAAAAATCCTCTTGGTGAAAAAGTCTCTTTGCAATCATCAACGTAGGTGCGTTTGCGAGCGCTTCCTGTCCGTCTTACACACTTGAGGGAATATCACTTATGCAAAGGCCTCAGGCAATAAATATGCAAATGTATACATCCCATAAGCACCTTCGCAACATCACAGAGTGAGAGCGTGTGCAGAGACGAGGGATATGAACGGCTATGAAAAATATCTGCTGTGGAAACATGCTTACACAGATCATTCCCCTTTGATAGCACTTATATTAATAAATAGGATTTTACTGCAGCTCATAGAAAATAGGCATTAGGCTTGTTTATAAAACCTGCATTTCCATAAACGTGGCTCCTGCCTGTGCCGGACGTCATCTATTATTGTAGCGAGGAGAAGTGACAGATGTTCCTGACGTGATGTCACGGCTCCTCCTCTGCGGTCAGAGATAGCGGCGAAATACGAGGAGCGGGGCGGAAGGAGCTTTGAGGCTGGAGCAGGTAGCTTTTCATTAAAGGTGTCGGCGTGGGCTAAGGACCTGACAGGATTTTTATAAAACGCGCCCACGTGTTTTTCTTTCCCTTTTCTCTTAGAGCAGGTTTTAAGGGTCCAGTGATCACATAAGGAGACGTGGCGGCTCCTTAGTAACAAACACGGCATGACAACATTACGCCAGGTGCATGTCAGTGTTGGCATCAACACGGGTCAGAAATATGCTTCATTAATTTGCGATAGTCGGCAAAATCACCTCATTTGTCCTCTTCTCGACATATGTTCAAGTCTTCCATCTCATTTTAAGACGTAACTTTGCACAAAATGTGAAAGGTTTAAGTCCCAGTGTCAGCCTCGGATCTGTCAAACCGCTCTAAATGATTTGCTCTCGTGCTATAATGACCAACCAGCCAACACAAGCACCGTTTGTAACCTAGCGACGGCAACCAGTTTGTGGCTGATGCAGTTAAATCATTTCTCCCCCGTTTACAGCAGATTTTTCATAATTCCGAGCACTGCTCTCTTTTTCAGCCAATTATGTGGATGCTCTCACAGTAAGTGGTAGTACCTGGGTTAGAAAAACACTGTGAATGCATTATTTTCTATAAGCACGGCATCAGTCAGAAAACACTCACAGCGTGAGTGCAGCACAGCGGTGGCGGCGGCAACTGAGTGTGACTGAAAACTCGGAGGAACAATAATGAAAGTGCACATTAGACTTTTGATTTCCCGAATCGAGCCGCCGGTTTGAGTTAGCGGCCCGTCCCGTCGAGGGCAGGATGGCGGGGAGGTGTTTTGAAAAGGTCCCTCTGTCGTGAGTGACTGTCAGCTCCTGGGTTTGTCTATGACAGCGTCTGTCTTCATTCCACGCTCTTCAATTGGCTTTGGAGTTGATTGGAAATGGCTCTTTTATTATACACCTTCCATAACTCCCCCTCTCATCAAAGCCTGGCCATCTTTTATCTGGAAGATGACGTTTCCATTAGGGTCTGCCAACCTCTTACTGCTGCTCTGTGAGTTGTGGTGCAGGGGTGGGGGTGGGGGGTGGGGTGTTGGCGAGGGGGGTGGGGGGTCTGTTGTGGGGGAGAGCATTGTTAACCAACACAACAACAGCAGGATCTCTCTGGCTGGGGGTGGGTGTGTGTTGGGGAGGAAGATGGTTCATCAGATGACTGCTCACCGAGAACACACACACACACACACACACACACACACACACACACAAACACACACACATTTCCCTCCATGTCTCCTGCCCTCTCTTCCTCTTCTCATTTTAACACACACACACACACACACACACACACACACACACCTCCATGTCTCCCGCCCTCTCTTCCTCTTCTCATTCTAACACACACAACACACACACACATAAAATCACAGATCTGACAGTCAGACAACAGAGATGCAGAAAAAAGACAGAACTTGGCCAAAAGGGAGTGTGCCTGTCAGCTCTTCCTCACCAGTTTCACTGTTTCATCAAAGGTATGAGAGGCCCATAAGATTCAGCTGCCAATCTGGCAACACGCTCAGTCCCCAAACGCAGAGCCGTGGTTCTTTCAAACGCAGATGCCTGATGGCTCCCTCCCATCTAAGTTACTGTCTTCATTAACTTCATCTCTACACGCAGCTCACATTAGCAGTCAGGCCGTGCTAACAGTCTCCAGGAAGGTTTCAAAGAACCAGGATATGCAAGAACATTGTTACTTCTCTTTTTTCGTCCTTTTCTCTCTGCTGCATTTTCCGGCTGTGCGTTGGCAAGGCCCGATGACATTGTTGGTGCTAATGAGGACATGGCTGAACCCTGTGTGTGTGTGTGTGTGTGTGTGTGTGTGTGTGTGTGGGTCGCCAGACACATACACTCCAGTCCCACTCTGGGAGTTTTAATTAGATCTAACATCATCAGAGTGTTTGTCTACACTGGCCCGATCAGATATTGTTTGCATGCATCATAAATCATCAAGTGATCGCTGTATGTAAGGCTTTTAATCCAGGATGGCCAAACACTTATCCCCTACATATGCATATTCACCTTAACCCCCTTATACCGCCGCTCGTAGTGCGTCGTTTTCATTTCTCCCATTCCGAGTCCTCACCTCTCCTACCCTTCTCTGGATTTCTTCAGGTGGGCGGGATGGAAAAAACAAACAAACACCCTCTCCTCCATGATGATCTCATCAGGTCCAACTCCTTGACCTTTGTGCTTCAGCTGTAAATGTCAGCTTTCTTTATGAGGCCTGTGATGAGTTTATTGAACAATTCACACTCACTGACACACACAAGGGCACGCGCACAGGCGCACACACACACACACACACATGCATGTTGGCGCCGCACATTCATGCGCACACAACCACGGGATCTGTCCTTCACAGCCGACTATAACTCTAATTTCTAGGTGTCTACTGGAAATTCATTGTCCTCAGCACTGGCAGGCAGAGTGAGAGCGGCTGCCCACCATCCCAGCCTGAGCAGCCACAAATAAATCAAGATTCCACGGGGGAGTGAAATGGTTTCCTGCAGAGTCTCACGGACCAGTCAGGCTTCACTGAGGGACCGTCCGGTAATTGCAGTCACCGTTTAAAACTTAAAAAGGCCTGGCCTTTAAGAGAAATATGGGGTAATGACAGACACCAGACCTGGGCATTTCACTGCCTGCCGGAGTCTCACTGCTTTATGCATGAAGCGAAAAAACAATTTGAGAAAATATGCTTGTATTTTGAAAAGCCTCTGTTTCCTGTGTGTGATTATGTCATGCTTGGAGTCCAATCAAGCCCAGCTGCCTCTGTTCACAATGCCCCCCCCCCCACACACACACACACACTTTCTTAGCCTTCAAAATAAAAGAGAATAGAAAACCACCCCCATTTGTTTCCTAGTATATGGCAACTGTTTGTATTTATTTAAATGGACTGGTATCGTCTACAAATCAAAACGAATTTTCATTTTTTCTTTTGTGCAGAATGTTTTCCTGACACACTTTTGATAACTACTGATTATAATGTTTTTGTTTTCACATCCATTTGAGTTTCTTGGTAAGATGGTGTTTAAGTAATTGTAACTGAAATAGACATGATAAAGATAATAAATACAATGCTTTTAATAACTGATAACAAACAAACGATAACAACTGGCCTTGATATAACATGTGTGTGCCCCCGAGTAACAATCTGGGTTTCTAATGTGTCCCCCTGATAATAGTGGTAATAATTACCCACCCCCGACATACACTATACAGGAAAGTAAAATGAAGTTCTAGCGTACTGTTTGTGTCTGATGTGAAACAAACAAGAATATCATAGACTATAGGGCACTACAGGTCCTGACTCAGCACTCTCTTCTGGGGCTGTGGTTTATGACATGGGGAGTGATGGGCACAGTGTGGGCAAGCTGTACTGCTATAATGATAAATGTTGTGCATTAGAACCGTGGATCTCTGGATCAGCTCAGCATGAGAAGTGTGCCTGGTGAAGCACAGAGGAAGCAGGTATCCCTAAGTACTTCCTTTTTTAAATCGTCTTGTCACTTGTGCTATTGAACGCAACACAGGCTATTTAAATAAGGAACAATAGATAAAAAAAAAAGAAAAGCCATGTCTGTGGACTGTGCCTCATCCCCCCCGGCGGGTGTCTGCACAGACTTGGATCTTGCATTCACGCCTGATCTCCCCCCCCTAAAAAAAAAAAAGAGGCAGTAAAATAACAAAAATAAAGAAAGTCACACACACTGAACTTCCAACAGCGAGAGGAACGGACACACTCATGCATGCACAGTGTTGTCTGAGGGCCACAGAGGCAGCAGCAAATGGTCACACAGGTTCTTTGGAGCAGCCTGCGCCCGACAACCTGTCAGCAGTTCCCCTAAAGCACGGAAAACACAGGAGCAGGATATACAAATAGGTCGGACACCAACCCATGTTTGCTTGTATGTGTGTGTGTGAGTGCGCTTGTACCTTTGTCCGGACCTAATCCTATATACTAACTCCCTCATTTCATTTCATCCCTCTCACCTTTCTGTGCCAACACCAGGCTTTTCCTTTAATGAAATGTTTGGGCCCTTACACGCTCTTTATCTCTCCACTTTGATCCTCTCTCTCTCTTTCTTCCAACTTATCTTCCGTCTTCCCTCCTTCATTGTCTTTGCCTCGTTATCAGTCATCTCGCAGGGTAAGGTAATAAAAGGCCAACGCGGTGAAGGAGGCTCACACTGCTTTGTCATTTTGTTCCGTCCGTCCCCCTTTTGTCTTCTACTTTTGTTTGTGGCAGCAGACCTTATCAGGGCGATGGGAGGCAGATAAGCCCCCTGTGGTTCTTTGTGCTGAAATAATACGACAGAGCGATAAGACCTTGTGGGTGACGAGTTCGCTGCTGCGTCCTTCCTCCCGACTGCATCCTCTTCCTCCCACCATGTGCTGAGAATATGTCCCTGGTGGGGTCCAGAGATATCAAGCTTCTCTGTCAGGCTCCGGCTTTGATAAAATGTCAGCTCTCCACCTTTGACGTGCACAATTACATGTTAGCGTTCGCATATACAGTTGTGCAGGTGGGACTGAATGATTTGAGGTTTGCATGCCTTTGTGAGCGCTGCTTGAAACTGTCTTTGTGTCTCCGCCGTCACTCACTCCTGCAACATCCACTTTACAGCTACTTCACCTTCTTCCACCTGGTCTATGAGCATATCAGGGCTCCCACTCAGGTCTGCCATCCAAGCTGTACAGTCACCCACTCAAAGCTCGTCAGGGTTGGTAGCGGGTTCATATGGTGGCGGATCCCTGTTGATCTTTTGGGTCGAGCACGACTGGGCTTCATGGGCCAAGATCCAGAAACTGGAGCTCGATTCCCAGGCCTCACTCCGAGATGGGGTCAGTTTCATAGACAAAGCTAACATGCCCTCTTCATCACGTTAGTCTGTACTGTGTCATGAGTCTGTGGGCGTCACTGTGCAATTACAACACCATAATGCTAGTGGGTGAAGAGAGAAAATGGTTGTTGCTTTGGAGAGTCACTCTTTCTTGACCTTGAATGATGGCGAGTTTGGAAGAGTGGCCCAGCCGGGGATTTGAACATCTCTCAGTCTCTCCTTTGTCAACTTAATATGAAAAATGAAAGGGAGAAAAAGGTCTCTACCAAGTGGGGCAATCACAGATAATGTGGCATGTGTCCCATTTCTGGAGAGGTGCATATCAAGGAATACCAAGCATGGTTGTTGCCATGACAACACAGCTTCAATGATCACAGGTCACCTCTCTGCCATGCCAAGATGACTTCTCAGCATTTTATCCCATCGACTGCCAGTGCTGGTTATTACCAACAGTTCACTGTGTTATAACTTGAGGAAACCGTTGTTAACGGTCTAACACTATAAAAAGAGATAATGACAAAGTTCAGACAATTACAAAAAGGGCTGAAAGTTACTTCTGCGTAGACACAAAACTTTCCCCCCACCATCTCTTTTACTACTGATGGAGTCACAAGTTCCTGGCTCATGCCATTACTTTTACCTCTAATCTACAGCGCCTATTAAGATTTCATGAAGTGGTAATGATTATACAATTACTTCCATCTTGGAAATACCATAATAATGGCTGTGACGACCAAGGTTTGTGGAGTTTATGGGGTGGATGTTTATGGATTAAAACACACACACACACACAAACAGACTGGCTGACTGACTGCCCATCGATTTGTGTTGCAACAGACTAAAGGAGGGTGGTGGGCGACACTGCTGCTCGATCGCGGTAACATTTTCACATAAATAACGCCGTCTTTCTGGCCTGTAATTGCCACAGAAATGACAAGTGGACATGGGCGGGCACGGCATTGATCACAAAGGTAGATTTTCAGAGGCTTTGGACTATGAGAGAAAAACTCGGGTGAATTTATCTTTATCTTAAACTGCTAGTGAAGCTGTTTTGCACTTCACCGCCAACACATCTACAATGAAAGAAGCATTAAGCAACACCTGCATCAATCATAGTAACACCACACTGTACAGTGCGCACGTGCTGTGGATGCTGTCCCTACCTGAATCACACATTATAATGCCTCAGCCCTGAAGGGAGATTAAAACTTTGACTCGGCGCGTTAAGCTCAGCATGGATCCTGCAGAGACACGGAATTCCCACAACAATTTTCTACATCTTTTACGGCGGCTCCTCGTCAGACACCACCAGCCTATTCCACAACATGTGCTGGTGAATTAAGGAGAAGCAGATACTTCAAGCATAACTGATTTATTGGGGGCTGAGTGAAAGGGAGGAGATGGAGAGAAGAGAACGAATTAGGCCTCACGTGCACTTTTAATTACTGTTGTCAAGGTGTTTGCGTTGCCCTTCTGGGGAAAGCAAACCCAACCATAACTCATGCCAGCTACTTACGAGAGCCACAGAATGAGCTATAAAGTTTAACGCCTCCTCCATGGTGCAACATTTACTGCAACATAAACAAAAGGCCGCCATCGTCCTGCGACGTCTCCTGGGATGGGGCGTGGGCGCATGATTGGTAAACGAAGCAGAATGAGGCCAGAGGTCAGAGGTCCGACAGGGCTGCAGCAGCTCTCACCTCACCAGAGAGAGGGACGTCAACGAAGCAACAACATGTCGGTTTGATCTCCCTGTACGAGCGGCACCGTGTCGTGCAGCTCAAACTGCTCCGGCGGTAAAGAGGGAGAAAAGATACTTTGATGCACATGTGCACTCAGACACACACACACACACACACACACACACACACACACACACACACAGCCCTTTCCTTTGATGAGTCGGTGAAATTAGCTCTTTACGACCAGACGCTCCATAACATCGCTTTGTTGCAATGTAACTCAGCCGGAGGACGAGTGATGAAGAAAATACACAAGCCATGCAATATTTAACCTGAATGCCGAGTGCTATCTGACGCAAAGTCGCAGTTAAAGTCCGGGTGAAGTCGCGGCCGAGTGATATCGACTGGACACTATGGCGGATAGAGGCAGGGTCACTAAATCCATTATTCATAGAGAGGGGACAAGAGGAGGATGAGTGTTTCTGCTGACAATGTGGTTACTCTCCCTGAAGCCTGAGACGTTTTAAAGGCGGATACAGTTCCCCCATCTCACCTCACCCATGGCCCAGTCCAGGCTGGTTTCAGTTGTGCTGATTTCCATATGTTCATATGATATGTCTTTGCCTCTCAATCTGTAGCTTCCTGCTACTCGTTTAATGATTTATGAGTCTGTGTGGTTTGTTGGTGAAAGCAAACTGTAACAGAAGAGCATCATTCTTCTGTTCCTGGCAGATATGGAGAGATATTCTCTCCAGTGCAGGAAAACAAGCTCCAATAGAGCAAAGGGGAAAAAAACAGACTTAAATATAATAAATCAAGCACTGAAATTAACTGAGCTAGACCACCAGCAGCATACAGCCATTCACCCACTGTGCCGCGCTACAAAATGTTTCCACAGCAGTACATAATTAAAAACAGCATGCTTGTAGGGTTGGGTGGAAAGCACAAGGGGCTGGAGATGAGAGCAGTGCAGCAGTGAAAAAGGTAATTAAGTTGACCAGAACAAGGCGAGTTGTCTATTTAATATTTCATGCAGCCCCCCATACAAAGCACCGTGGAATCCTAAACAACAGGGCGCCGACAACAATTATGGAATAATTAGTCGAGAAGCACCCAGAAAGATTTTTCTCTGCCAGGGATATATACGAGAGTAATTGTAATTTCAGACTTGGCCTGGTCCAAATTGACTTTGCTTTTTTTCCCCCTTAACCTTGGTAAAGACCCGCACACAGACTTGGCAGACTGTGTGTTTGTGTGTGTGTGTGTGTGTGTGTGCATGCGTGTGTGCATGTGTGTGTGGCAGCATGTGTGAAAGTAAAAACAAAGTATGCCGTTTTATCTTTATTGGCTTTTTCAGAAAACTTCTCTTATGCCTGGAAATCAAATGTGAGCTTTACGTTGTCTTACTGTTTTTGTATTTAAATAAAAACTAAGCTGTTGTACATTTAGAAAGAGGACAACATTATTTACCATCTAGGCTCAGATCTGTGGAGTGTTCTCCACCTGGCTCAGATCTTTTTCTCTTAGTTGTGGTTGCACGTGTTCGTATTAGACAAGCATCTATAGCTCCACACTTCTGTTTTAACATTAACATTGGATTACAATGATAAGCGCAAGCTGAATTTACTCGAAAACAAGCATTCGCCTTGAAATATAATGATTTACATTATGGGGATTATATATTGCAGTGATTCTGCAGAAAGAGTGCAGCTCCATATGTGTTAGATGGGCGACTCTGTACTTCTGCTCACTGTAATGGAGCGAGAACAAGTGTCACTATTTATAGCCCTCCCTGAGGCCTGGGGCAGCTGTGTCAAAAGTCAACAACCATTGTAAATCCACACTGCACAGCTCCGCTCCCCAAAAACACACAATCTCCTCTGCACACAGACTCAAACATGCACAGTCAGATTTGTCTTCTTGTATTCAAAATAAATACGATTAAAGAATCCAAAAGGTTGAGGCGAGGCCAAAGAGGCGGCCGGGTATCGTGCAGGAGAGCATCCAGCTCGGGTGCAGGTGTGAAGCCGGGCCAATACAAACTGAATTCATCCCTTGCACAGCAATAACAAATACACAGAATGTCAATGCCTTTAACCTTGTAACCCAGAGCAAAGCGAACATGGCTGGCAGTGTAACATCGACGATGAAATCAAATTTAGCCCACGTTAGCTACGGCAATATTGCTGTGTATGAGGAGAGCCCATAACGTATTGATGTACAGCTTTGGGAATGACAAGCTATACTCACTGTGATTTGTTACACTAATAAAAGTGAAGACACATTATTGTCCTGCCCTCTCAAATACACATACACACAAATCGTCCCTCTCCCTCGCTCTCTTCTGCACACACACATACACAGAGGCAGGCAGACGCCCTCTCCTCTTCATGGACCACTTGGCTTTGCAGTGGCAAAGAGCTTGAACAAATTGAGAAATGATTGGAATTGAAAGATGAGTAATGGTGATTCCAGCCCCGTCCCTTCTCAATATGGAGATGATGAGATTTGATTCTTTGAGGTCAGGTACATCATCCGAGCCGAGCGGCCTCCCCGTCTATGACTAAAAGAGGTAGGAGGCCATTTACTCTCACATACAGGCTTTCGCCACAATCGGTCACAGCTGACATTAAATCAATGCTATATTTACCAGTGCCGCTACCGTACTATTACCGCTATTCATCGCCACTTAAACCATTTGAGCACACATTCTCCATCTTAACCGTGTGAGGAGCGTGGAAATATGTTAGAGGAGTATTATCCTGTCTCTTCCCTGCTCATGTGTGTGTGACTGAATCAACACTGAGGGACTAAATGAGGTCAGTGCAACCCCCCCTCCCCCCACTCACCCATTCGTTCCTTCCAATGCTGTGTCCTCATCATGGTCAGCTAATAACCATCATAGCAGCATTAGCCTAGCTTCACCACACACTGAATTGTGAAGTGCGGAATACGCTGACTAGCTAATGGATGTTCCGGTTAGGTGACACAAGGAGGAGGCTAATGTCATCTGGCTGTGGGTTTAAACCTATTGTTGTTCAAGGTACAGTGTGCAGGACTTACTGGTAT